>VVAS01009228.1:3429-13489 GCA_015103295.1 Ptychochromis oligacanthus
TAAAAAATATAGCTTAAAATAAAAAAAAAAAAAAAAAAAAAAAAATCACATTCCCGCATGTCTAACATTTTAACCCTCTTTAATTGCGCAATAAAAATTACAAAACAAAAAATGGACACTGTATTTGCAATCAAATAAAAACCTGGGATCAGGTTACAGTCACCTAGCCATTCTCGGTAAATACTTTCCAGAACACCCCCACCAGCACTCCAGTTGCAGGAATCGATCATAGCTGCCACTCACTGAATGACACCTAGGGCTTCAGGGACAGTTCGTGTGTCCAGTGCAGTGACGGGTATACTAACTGATAACTGAACTCACTGACCTGAGTGTGTAGTAAGTGTTCCCGACAATGCCCGACACTCACCGTTTTCTCTTGTTCCTCTTCTGCATCGGAATCACTCTCATCATCTAACCAAAACCAGAATGCAAAATTTAAATATTTTTCTTGGGAATGCATCCCAAAATGAGCTGTTTGAGTGTTATGTACAGACTGTAAGTAAGTGTTTGTACCCTGGGAATCTTCTGGAGGTTTGGACAGGGCTTTGGCCTCATCCACATCACCACTAATTGAGACACTCAGTTTCTTGTCTGCAAAAGAAACAAAAGTAAATCGACCCAAACTTCAATCCTATAAAGAAAAACTAAAATTTTGTCTTGAAAAATAGCACTTTCTTTAATCATTACTCACCACAGGCCTGGCCATAAGCATTTGCTTGAACAAACAGGACATAGAGAGGTGGAGGCAGGTGGCGGGCAATATCTGTCTGTTTCTGAGTCTGTTCAAAAGGCATGGACAGGTACTCCTGCACCGGGAGTGAGGCCTGTGAAAGAAGAAAGAGCATACGGAGGAGGTGTACATGATGTGAACTAGTGGCAAGGCAGTTAACCTTTCACCTCAAGAAGTATGGAACTACACCAAGCTTACCTTTATATTATAAATTATAAATAAACAACACAGTAAATTGTACCTGCATGATGGCATTGAGTCCTGGCTGCAAGCTTCTCAGATGCTCCTTCTTCACCTCAATATTCTGCTGAATTGTCTCCTTTGAGGCTAGTGATTCCTTGTATTTCTCTGCCAATCTGCATCCAACAACAGACTTTTAACAACTGCTCTGAGTTCCTAAATGCAACACTATTTTTTTTTAAACACAACATGCTTCAATGCACTCTGCTTTGAATAGATTTTATACCTCTTCCTCTGTTCAAGCTCCCAGTCCAGTCGTGCCAGTGTGAGTTGGTGGGGGTCATTTTTTGTGAGGTGAGGCCTGGAAATTTCTGGCGGTGCCTCCTGGTAAAACTCTTCTTCACTCACCAAATCTATTTCTTCATGCTTAGACCTGGGACGGGGAAATGAGTAGTTCATTACCACTTTAATACATACATTTCAAAAAATCTGCACATAAACTAACAACATTGGAACCAAGTAGTAATAAAGGCTGTTCTAATGTTTTGCTGGGATTTAAAGTTAAAGTTAGAAATGAATGAGTAATGTTAAATGAAATTTTCTTTTTACTAACTTGAACTCCAGACACTTGCTGATCTCCTTCTGCAGATGCATAACTTCATACAGCAGGTTTTGCAACTGAAGGTGCAGCACATCAACTCTCTGTTTTGCCTGAGGGGAGACAACGCTGTTAAAGCTGATTTGCAAACACTAAATAAATATATGCTAAACAATATGCATTGAATCAGAACCAGGATACAAACACCAACAAAGATCAATAAGGAGAATTTGAATATTAATAGAGAAAATCGTAACAATAACAAACTCAACCCAAAGGCATAGAAACCCTGTGTGCTGAGAGAGGCAGCTACTACAGTTAGGTGGTAAAGGGAAAACCAAAGTGCTCAGTGGTCAACTTTCGAAATCAGCACAAAAGGGACTTGAGGCAGCACTTTTTTTGCAAGTGAATGGAAGCGAATGAACCTAACCTAAGCTGGTGTTTCTTTTAATATCTCAAAGAGCACTTGAGAGTTGTATGGAAGTTACCTCATGTGTCTGGTCTCTGCCTTTCTTTAGACGCATATGAGCAAGTCGATTGAGTTTTTTCAGATTCATGAACTGGATGCAGCTCTGCATACGTCTCTTCTCAACCTCTGCACACTGAGGAGAAACACAACCAGTTAGGCGTCAATGTTATGGAGAAGACAGAATAAATGTTGTGATGCATTAGATTTACCAACACTACAAACTGTATGTGTAAGGTTTCTGCTGTATAGGAATGATCAGCCAATTAAATCACACTACTATGACACATGAGTTTGGATGGATATATTCTTACCCCCTCCTTGGCTCCATTGGCCTTAAGCTCTTGGATCTCACTCATGAGTCTAGCCAGACTCTCACATGATTCTTTGTACTGGAGGTAGTCTTGCTGAGGGTCCCTACCATCAAGCTCCACCTCCTCATGATACACACGCACATCCTGGGAAAAAAACAACATCAGTATGTAAAGTATAAGACGCCCCCATTGGTCTTGGATTAATTTGATATCATTCCTTTCTCTACTGCGAGAGGGCTAAGCACAATTCAGACATGTGGTCGAAGCAATGGTGTGACTCAGTTGAACATGATTTAAAGGTGACATATTGTGCTTCTCATTTATTCTACAATATGTTGTTTCATATACTGAGATAAACTTATGAAAAAGTAACAGACAAAAGCTCAGGTATTAGACTGCTCCAAATACTTGATTTCAAATATTTTTTATTACGTTTCTGGCGAGCTGATATCAGCTTATTGACTACTTATTTATTCAGTCATCTGTTACAGGCACAGCATACCCAGAATGTACAAGCAGTACTAGGTGCTGCCCTGCTGCCTTTGGCTGGCCTGTCATAACAAAGCAAGGATTTAGGGAAGGGGTCTTAAAGAGGCAGGACAGACTGTGGATGAACTGAGGGGCTGCATAAAGGTTTAATATAAGATAAAAAGTGTCTTTTTACTGTCAATCATGCAAAGCTACTCAAGTAAAGACCCAGAAAAAAAAATTATAGAGCTCAAAATGAGGTTACCTTTAACCATTTGTAGACTTTTCTAGGGTGCTAGACCAAATTTGAAAAGGAGGTGGATCATTTGCATGGCTTATAATACACAGTTTCTGCTTAAATTGCTGACAGCTGCTGGCTGAACTCTACATTTGTGAGGATGGAATTTATGGTTTTGCTGAAATCCACATTATAAAAGACACATGGGCAGAAACGCCCCTGGGGCCAGAACTGGTCTCCAGACCATTTTAATTCTAGTTGAGAAACTCTGGGGACTGCCACAACAGGCGGATAATCCATCCGCAACTGAACCTTCAAAATAAAAGTGAGCAGACTGTCCACTAGTAAGTCGATCGTGTCATTATTACAGATATGTTATTCTTTGTTTGTTTGTTTGTTTGTTTTTAAAAAAAAGCAAATATATATTTAGGGGAGTGAAATCTATGCATGGGAAATACTTACAATACTCCAAAAATATGTTTATAAATAGTAAATATTAGCAGAGCTTTTCTGCATTCTGTACTGAAACAGTATTAAATTTTGAGTTCGCTACATAGATGAAAACAGTCTCTTCAGGCACACAGATCATAACAGAAGATGATTACAGTTAATTCATATCCATGAATATGACCTTGTATTTGTTCGCATTTACTATCTATGAACATTAAGATTTTCTTCACTGACTGATGCGGGCATGTAATTTACTATATAGAAAGCGAAATTTGAAACAGCATTTACGTGGATTGGGCACCAGACTGACACAGAAAAGTCAACATGGATTTCAACATATGTCAGTACAATGTCTGTCATGGTTCAGTTCAGTTGTTCAATGTGTGGCTTTTTGCTTATTGTATCTAAGCCAGTCTGGCCCTATTAGAAAAAATGTTGCCCACCCCCCGGTGGTACAGAAAAATATCTGTCAAACCCAGAAACATCTCACTGTTTGATTCAATAGTCTATATTTTCCACTTGAAAATCTAATTCGGTTAGAGAACACGCAGACGTAACGCGCCGATTTCAGCGTTTTTATAAGCTTGAAAGAACACGCACCGCTTAGAGGGCCCTAACTTTACCTGTTGGTCCCCCTCTCCTCGACCCCGCTTCATCTCCGGGGTTCCTCCTTCACTGCGGAGAACCTTCGACTTTCGTTTTTTCAGGGCGTCCGACGACATGTGTAGCTGGATAAAAAAAATGATATATAATCTTAATACAAAAAGATGAGTCGTGAATGCTTCTCTGTTAGCATGGTGGCTAATGTTAGCACTGCGCTTGCGGTAGCTACTGTACGGAAGCTCATTGAGTAACAATCGTTAGTTTTGCCGCTTATTAAACCACAATACACATCGTAGATGTTAAACCATCGAAAGACTGACCTCGATTGCGTGTCTATAAATATTTACATACCTTTTTTGGTGCAAAACTGTGTCTGATATAATTTAATCGCGAACAAATGCACCAACGAACAGCACCCACCACAAAGCGCCGACTTCCAACGGAAGCCCTGACGTGCCAAAACACCCCAGACACAGGTCGATGGAGGAAGCAGCAGAAAAAACGCTGCCACCTTCACGTTATCGCTTGTATTACATTATTGCCCCACACAAATAGGACGTCCAGATCCCAGTCAACTGTGGGGCGGAACATGTTTGAGTGGGACAATGTGACACACCTTATCAATGCTTAAAGCTACTCCAAAAAAATCTAACTTAATACACAAACTACAGGTTAAAGGTTTGGCATCAATCATATTAAGGATATATATATATATATCCTGTATTGTATTTGAAAGCAATTTTCCCAACTTCTTGCGCACATAAATGGAAGCTTAAGTTTGCATTCCCTTTTTCTATTGCAATAAATGTTACAATTTAAAAACTGTTATCTCAGCTGCTTTTAACATCTTTTAAACGTTAACCCTTAAATATCTTTATGGTTCAGCGCGGATCTTTTTGAGAGACTCCTATGTCTTTGCTTTTGTAAATTAGGGCCAATCAAAATGCGGGACACTGTCATAATGTGTGGGACAGGGGGATAAGGGATAGAAATGCTACACAAAAAGCAATACTCTACCACAGACAAACAGAAAAATGAACAAAATAACAGTGAAAATGTACTCAAAGTACTTAAGTGCTGATGTTACAATAGAAACATCAAACGAAAGCACTGTTTTTGTATGTGTCGCAAATATCAAGAGGATTTGACTATGGTACTGGTCCTTAAGCAGCTTTTATATAAAAATGTGCAATTTATAGAGAAAAACATCTTCTGAAAACCACACACGAGTACATGTATGCACTATGATTTACACTGTATAGGTACAGCACTTATCTAGAAGTCAGCCCTGAGCAAAAAAGCGAGACAACGTGCATTCAAAAATGATTTATTCACAGTTCTGACATTTTAAAACTTTAGAAAGAGACATATGATACTGAAGTTACATAAAAAGCAAACATTTGCTGTTTTTTTTGTTTTTTTTTTGCTTTCTTTTTAAACTTGGCAGACCAAAGAATCAGTCAGTCCACGCTCACTTTGCCATATCGATAAGACTCTGCAGAGATGTGGGTACCCAAGTCTTCTCTCCTTGCACAAACACCACCCCTCGATCTATGTAGATCACGATACGCCCAAATGTGTACAGCTGTTTTCCCTCGTGTCGTTTAGCCACTAAGGGCATGAAGACAATGTTGTTCTCCTCTGCCTTGGCCTGGATGAGATCCTTAAAATTAGTTGGCACACCAGCGCTGATGCCCCTGTGGGCCACGCTCTCAGCATCCCTGCGCTCCTGCATAGCTTCATACTGGAAGTCCTTGCGTCTTTCTGTCTGTGTAAGATATGCGATATTCTCCCTTGCTCCAGGCTGCATATAACCACCTGCAAATACAAAAAAAGTTATAGTACAGTAAGAATATAGTTATTTTTGTGTGTTTATTATACATCTGCAGACCGTGGAGTACAAACCTATGCCTGAAGAGACTGCACGGTTCATGATGTCCAAAGCCTCGTTAAATTTCTCTTTGATGAGAGGCTGAGCCAACAAGACATCACTAAACATGCTTTTCCAGCCGAGGTACCACTTCGTGATTTCCTCATAGTTGGGACTGTTGCTCAGCCATGAACAGAGGACCTATAATCAACAAAAAGAATCATATACAATAAGCAATTACATGAAACATCAAACCCTCAGTGCTGAGTACACTTTAATTTGTAAGTATATTCACCTACCTGCAACCATTTTGTAAAAAAGTTTTTGTCCAGCAGGGAGACAAGGCTGGAGGGGGACAGCATGCCCTCCCAGTCCATCACCCAGTGGAATGGCTCCATCTGCTGCTGGTGAGGGTTGATAACCAGCTCTTCCAGACACAAAGCTGCGAAGGACAGGATGAGCAGTCACATGAAAAGAAATCAGCAGGGATACTTGAGACAGGAAAGTAGAGAAGTACATTTTCATCCATGGCCTTGCTACACTGGAGCTCAGTTTCTTTAACCTCTTTGAGTTCATAAATGCATGTCTATTTATATCTTCTGTCATGTGTGTTTCTTCTCAGAAACACAAGTAGTATTTATATAAGAGATTTATGCTGAGCATGATGTGAGGATTACATCTTGTGCCTGAATGGAATTAATGAGACTGGGCTGTGTTCTTTTGATTATATAATAAGAGGTTGGTTCATCTCCTTTGATTTTCCTCCCAGCACACATAAAGAGATCACCAATGAAGACATACCTAGTTTAGGGATGATGTTTTTCACCATGAAGGCCTCCCATGCACCTGGTGTGAAAACGTCTTTCCACGGCTGTAGGATGAGGCGGGCTGAGGCGTCGCTGGGATGCCACCGCTGCAAGGCGTTGGATAGTTTGCTCCTAATTGGTGGGTAAAGAGGCTCTAGACGTGACTGGAGCAGAGGCAGCCAAGGGTGGATCCAGGAGTGGATAGGCACTGTGTCTGTTAACGGGTTCCAGTTATCTACCTATTAAACAGGAAAAAAGTAAGAGTTTTACATGTAATAATCATACCTTTGATATTGATGGAAGCATAAAGCCAGTAAGGCGTGTAGTAAAAGGTTTTCCCATTAGTGAATAATGGGAACTACTCAAAAACCATTTCTCTTCGTCAGAGTGTATGACTTGCCTCTCGCTGTAACCGGGGTAAGATCAGCTGCTCCAAAAGGTGATCCAGGATCCACAGGGGCAGGAGAGGAGACCACACTTCTACACAGTCCACCATCGGCCCGACCATACGAGGCTGCCAGCTTGACACACAAGTTCGCATCACTGGGATCCACACTTCCCATAAGAGCCTGGAACCAAAACAGGACACATATTTCATACACAACATAGCCAGCATTTATTCACATAAACACACTGCACACTGTTGATATAAATTTGTATCTTTAAATTTACCTGTGGTAAGGGTCCATATTTGAATCTGGGCCACTGGAGTGGAGATCTCGAGATTCAAGGATTGCTCTCCACTGACCAATGTCTTCCAGACAGTAAGAGCTGTCCTGAAATAATAATTAAGAGGTGGTAGATAATTATTAACGCATGATAAGAATGTAGTTGCCGTAAAAGAAATAACTGCAAAAGCATACCTTCAGAGGATCCCAGAAACAAAGTTTCTCTTTAAGCAATGGATGAACAACGGCTACAGCCAGGTCGGCTAATCCCATCATCTTGTATTCTTCATAATAGTCAGTTTGTAAGGTTTCAAAGATCCGGGCACACTCCTGAACAAAGAGAAGTAAAGCACCGAAAGTTACCAAAACAGACATGTGACCTTTTTCTGCCTTTCTATACTCTTCTCACTTAGTCTCTGTTTTATGTGTATGTTTTTATATATTTTGTATTTTTAAAGTATTTTTGTTTTTTTGAATATTTATTTGTTTGTTTTAATGGTAGTGACTTTTAAAATTGTTTTCCATGTGTTTTATGCACACAGACCCCTTTGAACCTTTACATGTGATATTGGGCTATACAAATAAAATTGACTTGACTAATAAACACTGCATGATGTGCACCTGCAGAGTCGGTCCCTCCCCAGGTGGCGTCTCCCCAGATGGAAAACGCTCCACTAATGCCAGCACAGCTTCCATTTTCTGGATGGCATCTTGCTCTGTATCCAGTCTGCTCTGCAATGCTCGTGACTCGTGGCTCAGAGACACAACTACGTCTTTTTCATGTTGCAGACGTCTGGCAGACTACAGAGAGGTAATATGAAAGAAAAAAGGATGAAAAAGTTTAAAATGATAACACAAGCATCAGGTTGCTGATCTAAAAAGGAGCATAAACTTTGTTGTAGCCAAACATATTTGGAAAACATTTCTGGTTTCCTCATACATACTTGTAATATGTCCTGTTCTGTAAGGTCTATCAGCAGCTGCAGGTTATGTTCAAGCTCAGGGAGAGCAAAGCCAGATCCCTTCTGATCACGAGTGGACATGCTTGGTGGACCTTCATCAGGAACGCTGTGCTTGTTGGATATATGACTGTAACTGTAGTATACCTTTTGCTCTCTTCCAGTCATGTCTATCACCTAGGCACAGGGGAGATATGGGGTAAATGAGATTGAAAAACAAAAATAACAGGCATCCATGTCCCTACATTGATACACTGAACAATTTCATCCACAAAGTCTAGTACTGAGTACAATTACTTTAGTTCCTAAAGCTTTTTATAACAGTACAGCCATGAAAAACTGCCCTTATAACATTCCTGTGAGGAAAGAGAGAGAAAAAGAAAAAAAAAGCATTAATACCTTGACCTGTGCCAGCTCTCCAGCAGATGCTGCTGTGCTCCGCCCTGCCACTTTGCCTTTAGCCCTGAGCTCATCTGCAGTTCTGTAGGAGTACTTAGGTTTCTTCTTTACTCCTGACCCAGCAGGATCCTTACGCCACTGGCCCAGCTCCTTCTGAAACTCCTACACCGACAGGAATTGAGACTACTGTCAAAATAATGACTCTACAATACAATGTCTGCTTACATATAGAAAAAGGCAAAGATAGTTTGAAACACACACTATACCTTTTCCTCCTCTTCGTCAGAGTCCACCACAGGAAAATCCTGAAGACTTTGTTGGGTTCGCTCGTTACCATAAGCACCGACTGCTCCCTTTCCTTTACGAACCTTCGCCTCAATAGGGTTTACAATACCTGCAGGAATGAGAGAGTGGCAAAACATAGTATATCAACCCTGCCCTGTTGCTCCTGAAATACACAAAACATCTCAATAACACGGCCTCCTCAGCCTTTCCTACCTTGAGCATTCTTTCCCAGGCCTTTTCCTGGTTGGTAGCCCATTTTCTGCAGAAGTTTCTGCCCAATTCCCTTAGTGTGCTTCTCCCAGCTACCAATGCCTTGTCCAGTCTGTATCCCACCTGCAAACCTCTGTGACTGATTCCCACGGAAATTACTCTGGCAAAACAATGCAGTACATGACTGTTTTTTTTAAATTTCTGTTTCTGATTGTTCTACAATGAGAGCACACACACACACACAAAAAATCACAAAAAATGAAAATTACCATCTGGAGTTTTTTGGGTGCAGTGCCGCGAGGAGGGGGAGGAGCTGCAGGGGCATCATCATCAGAGTCATCAGAGCCTCCTTCCCCTTTTAGCTCTTTCTCCTCTGCTGCAGTCTTTCGCAGACCAGCACTGATGAAGTTCACTGGAGCAGTGTAGTCTTTAGATCTAGCAAACAAAACACAAAAAACAAACTCAATCTGTTACTAATGGCTGAGGTTAACACTGGGGGCAGCAACAAAAACAAACCCATGCCTCACCTCTTGCCACCAAAGCTGGGCCTTTCATCATCATCTGAATCCCTGTCAGCCCAGATGCCATAGGTGGCCTGCTCCTTGGTCTGCCTGTGTCTGCGGCGGTCTGGGTTAAACTCATTGGCCAGGTCCCAGTCTGTCACCTCAAAGCTCTCAACCTCCACACCTTCCTCTTCCTCATCTCGCCGCCCATATAGATGGGACATGGACATCTCTGGAGATCATAATAAATAAAATCAGAGGTGGGTCAAAGCAGTGTTAAACACTCCAATTGAACTGAGTTGAACTATATGAT
>VVAS01009339.1:4226-15633 GCA_015103295.1 Ptychochromis oligacanthus
TCCATCGAGTTGCCAAGATTGTACAGCGGGGAACAGTGAAAGCGTCTCCTGACCAGAAACTATTGGACACTTGTGGTGCTAATGGCACTGCTGCTCTCATTCCTGTCTAGCCACACAAGCACACTTCTTTATCACCAGCTCTTCTTTTATATTGACAATTTAGCTACATACTAACCCTTGTTGTTGTTAGATCTTTAAATCCTCTGCATTGCTTTTTTCAAATTGTGTTGTCCTAATATAGCCCCTTAACATCCACCAGGCCAATGGGGAACCTGTCTGTTTTGTTTTAGCCACATGATAAACAGGCAAACCGTTCCGTAACCGTTCAAATAAAGTCTCCTACATTAATTTGGGCATTATAGTTTCTCTGTTAAAAGCTTTGCCATTTGGGTGTTCCACATAGGGGAAAATTCTGTAAAAATGGGTGGATCTTAACCTAAACCTAACCCTAGAGGTGTCACTGGTGAGCTGATGGATATCAAGAGATTAAGAAGGAGAGTCTGGAGCCAAACTAGCATTACCTTGCTAACATGTTGTCAGTCCTAATAAAGCCAGAGTCAAGCCTAGAGATCTCCGGAAACCTCCGGTCACTAGGTAAAAAAAAAAATGTTTTCTATGACTGCTTGGCATCTAGTTGCATGAAGTCGCATGCTTGGTGGAATTGATTACAAAGAGGGTGCTGCACCAAAAACCTCCTTGTGAATGCTTTGGTCTCAAGCAGATTGCTGCTGTTGGCTGTAGTTTGCATGAAAGACGGTGACTTGTCTGCAAATACCGACCATTTTACTCTCTAGGCTGTAATGAAACAAGAAACAGAGAATGTTCACCTTCAAAGTAAAAGCTACTGCTGCAACCAACATGTTTCAAAGGGTGAAGCTTTTACCTTGAAGGGGAAAGGTCTCTGTTTCCGATTTGTCACACTTTTTCAAGTTTCATTACAGCCTTTTGGTGAGTAGTTTGCAAGTATTTGCAGCCAAGTTAGAATCTTCCATGCAAACTACAAGCAACTGCACCAACCTGCTAGCAACCACATTAATTACACAAGGCTTTCGGTGGAGCACCGTATACCCCTTTGTGACCAATTTTGCACTAGCGACTGCCAGCAACCTCCACCAACCACTTGCCAACCAGTTGCAGAACAGGCACTTTTCCCTAGCAACCGGCATTTGCCAGGGGGGTCACTAACTGGCCTCTAGGCCTTTGTGAATGGGGCTTAAGCAACTGATTTCACTTCACAGCAACTACCAGCAACGTCCAGCAACCACTCGCAACCAGTTGGGGAATACACATTTTTCCCTCATGATCATCAGCTGCCAGATGGTCGCTAACCGGTCTCTTGGCCTGTGTGACTGGAGTATAAGGTCCATGTTTGCCATCTTAAACCGAGCTTAGCCAGTTCACTTGTGGCTTATCACTTTGTAGATGCCACTTGCTCTTCAGTAACCCTTTTGTATATTTGCCACTCTGTAATTTGTCAGTCAGCAAGTGGCTAAATGTTTTTTGTTTGTTTTTTTATATTTCTAGGTCTGGTTATCAGTCTGCTGGTCTCTTCTGGAATATACACATGGTAATGTTTAACAGCACTAAACACAAAGTTATCTGAGGCTGGTGGGAATGTCCCAACCTTTTGATGGCTAAAATCCAAGGGTCACCGAAGCCATTAGGATTAATCTACTGAGGAACATGAATGTCTGAACAGAATTTCACAGTGATCTACCCAATACTGTAGGTGTTGATGTTTTAAAACCACAAGTGTCAGCTGCACGGTGGCACAGGAGGAAAAGTCATGGTCACCCAAGTCCACAGGCTTCATCCTATGACTTCAGCCTAGATCAAAGTAGTGGCTAAAAGTTGCACATCTGAGTTTTACTTTGGTGCACTGTGAATACAGAGCTGTCAGGCATACAGAACGTAATCTGTTTCTACTTAGGCTTTAAGACATAATACTCAGGAACATTTGGGGCAATTTAAGCTAAGATTACAGCTTAATACCCAAAAGGAAAGTCTTTACCACGAATATCCGACCATGGTGATGCAATAGGTATGAGCTCTGCAAGTGTTTCAATACTTCTTCCATTATACTGCTCCTACAATATTATGTGCTTCAATTCAAAACCATTTGCCAGTCCTCATCTATGCTGAGAGTGATCCAGCCCATCTTTACCACCCCACCGCAGAGAGTTCATTTTTGGAGACAAGCTTCATAAAACGGAAAAAAAATGATTGAACTTTGCCCGTCTTTACCAGGCAAAATGCAGTTTAAAAGCATTAAAATGTCCAATATACATGCAAAACATTCTTCATGACTTAGAAATAAAAATGCATTTTATTGTTTTTCCAGTGTTGGTTTTCCAAAGTTTGAGAGTTTTTTGGGGTTTTTTTACACCTCAATCTAACTTTCCGGATAATTTCACACATGCACTACAGCCACAGAACATTTCTATACATCACCCAGAAGAGCTTATGTGAGTACCCAAATATCCATCTAAGTAGAGCAGGTAACTGGACAGAGAATACAGCCTTAAGTGGTTGAAATTAAGTAAGCTGGACTTCTTTTTGGTTTGTGAAAACATTTCACCTCTCATCCAAGAGGCCTCCTCAGTTCTAAAAACTGATGTAGTCCCTGGTATTTAACCCCTAGTGGGGTTGTACCCTTGGAGGTGGTCCTGAGATTGGAATCATGTGAGTTTTTAAGGGTCACATGGACGAATTGTGAATCAAGGCATGGGTCATTACCATCACAAGGGCCAAGCTGAGAATCCTGTGTGAGACATTGCCCCAACCTGCCATCACGTGAGTTATTAAGGTCACATGGATCAGGTGTGAGTGGGGGTGAAATCGCTTGGGAAAGGATCTGAGATTAAGACTACCATGACCTGGATGAATGAGAACCTACACAGACATATGGAGAACACTCAGGCGCCACCCCTCATGTAAGCCAAACAAAGTATTTCTACAGTGAGATCTTATTTGAAGTGGAGACTCTCCTTTGGTATGCTGCATGTGAGATTCTCCTGACAGGGTCCATATTCATTTTTTAAATCAACTGCAGTCTTTAGTTCTTACTCTGTGTCTAACAAAACATGGAAAAGCTTGGAAAAAGTGACTTAAAATAACTACTATACATTTAGATTTACTATCCATTCACAGGTGATTCTGTTGTTAGTTACCTGACTTGAATGTCAGTGTTAGGCAGGATCTCCCCATCACAGGTCCAACTGCCTTGGGAGGTGCTGTAGCCTGTCTTCGTTGGAGGCTCGCTCAGGTCTTCCAACGAAACTAGCTCGTGGTGCTGTGGCTGGAAGCGAAACTTCCTCACTCTGTGGACCTCTACAAATGAGTGGTCAAACTGGGGAGGGTAGGTAGAGATGGATGAAAGAGGAGAAGACAGACAGACAAATGGATGAAGGAACAGATGTTCTCACAGATGGTGCAGAGGTCGCGCTCCAGAATCACTTGAAGAGTTTCAAAGTGAGCAGTACAGGAGCCTGAGAGGCGACACAAGAGTTCATCTTTGTTTTTGTGCTCAACTAAGTTACTTGTTATTGGAAGAAAGTGTTATCCATGATTCCATGAAGCTGCATCAATCAGGGTTATAAGGAAATAAGACTCATACTGGATACTGAAGATGTCAAATAGCATTTTAAAAAGTGAATGTTTTAATGCTAAAGAAGGAAGCTCTCTGGCACTAAAAAAGTACTTAAAAAGTACTCTTTCTGGCTTATTAAATTCTGCATCCATTTTATCTCTTCATCCTTCATATTAGGTTTAAGGGACAGGCAATTTTGGTAGATACATTTATTAGAAAGTTTCTGAAAACGTTTCAAACTGAACTAAACAGAAATGATCAGGGAATCCTATCTTCCTGAAAAATTATACTTAAATGATTCTTCACTCGCAATTTAGTTTACAGGCTCCTGCTGGTAAGGTAAAAAGTTAATTTCTCCTATTGTCTTCTTACAGAATCCTGCTGATTTTAAAATGAAAGAAAAACAACATGTGGGATTTTTTTTTCTTCTTCTTTCTACAGGAACACATGTAAACAAGAGAGGAGGACAGATGTGGGTCAGATAACATGGAGATGCATAAAAACTATGCGAACATCAGAGGAGTGAAGGGAAAAAGAAAAGAGAGAAATGAAATAAAATTATTTTGTCAAAATCCCCTTTCATCTCCCTCAGTGTCGCAGAAAGGTTCAGCGCTGTCCGGCACACTATTTTCTTTAACTTCACAGGGTGCCACTTTCTCGCTAAACTCTTCTCTGTTTTCTTACTTGCTTTCTTTCTGTACCTTCCTCCCCTCTCTTTCTGACCCTCTCTCATGCTGAAAGCGGAGTGACAGCCATTTATTTCACATCACACCCGCTTTATGACTGCAGCCGCTTTGCATTCATGCTGGATGGTCTGCCTAAAAGGCTTTCTGACAAGGCCATGAATACGCTTAGTGGCTTCTCACTCCTTGTTTCTCTCTGTTTGGCTGGACAGTGATGCTGATATTAGCTGAACTCTGATGCAAAGTCGCGATCACACTATTGCCATCATGTGCACACCACGTCATGACTTTTCATTGCCAATACCACATTCAGTCGTCTGTGATTACTGGATTTCCTGTTTTTCTTCATTTAGAGAGCTGTGACATCTGTAAGGGTGATGAAAAGCAATACTTAAACAGCAATGCTAGCCTGTGAGGCTAGCATGCTAAAATGCTCAAATACCCACAGCTAACATGCTAATGTTTAGCAGGAATAACAGTTATAATTTCCAGCGTAGTTTAGTTTAATCGTGCTAAAAGCTTTTCATTTTATTTCATTCTTGTTTGCTTTCACCTGATGAGAACTGTGTAGGAACACGTGCCTGTTGTTTAGGTGTGGGCATTAGCAGCTTTAATATGATGGTTTGTTTCCAGAACTCGATTCATACATGAAACGAAAACACTACATGTTCGATAACTGAGGCTACGTCCACACGTACATGGATAATTTGGTAAACGTAGTGTTTTGGCCTTCCGTCCACATGTGAACGGCGTTTTGGATCACTGAAAACTGAGCTTTTGAAAAACTCCTGCCGGGGTGAAGATTTTTCAGAAACTCAATTTTTGCGTTTAGGTGTAGACGAGGAAAACAACATCAAAGGTGTGGGCCATTATTTCCTTTTTTGTTATCGTTTGTGGCCTTTTGATTGGCCAACATTTCTTCACGGTTTTGATTATATCACCACCTGTTGCTTTGGCATGCTCTTGACAGTGCTCCAGATCGTTTTTTGCGTTGTCATGTGGCTGGAGATATCTTTCAAAACAAACTTTTCTTAAATGCAGAAATTGATAAAGGAAAGCTTAAATAATGCCAAACTTTATGTTGTTAATTGGTATATATTTATTTAGAAATACCTAATGATGAAAATATGTTTAGTGTGAATTTTACAGTACCACTAAAATATAAATAATAATACATAAACATTATATATAATTTTAAGGAATTTTTTTTAACAGCTACTTACAGTTATACAACTAATGCAAGTTTGTTTTTAAGCCAACATTTTTGTTCATGGATCACAAAATCAGCTTCATAGTCATTCTTTACGGAAAGAAAGTTTATTTAATAAGGGGAATGTCATTTTCTCTTAAATTAGTGCCATATATTACATGTTCTTTAACAAAATAAGTTTTTTTTCCATGTCATAACAAGTAAAATCAAAGATAAAATTTCATTTTAATCCTAGAATTTCTCAGTGAATTGCTTTGACACACTTCTGTAAACCATTTTATATACAGCACTCACGCAGTGTATAGTTCAAGGACTTTTATTGTGAAAGGAAGGAACAAGAAAAACCCCTTTTTCCACATGCATAGAACAAACTGGGTTTCTGATTTGGATCAGGCTGTGACAAGTGAGTTAGCGTGCCAACATCTGCCAGTTGCATAGACAGTATAAAAGATGGAAGTAGCCTTCAGGTCTGAAAAGCGAAACAAACGCACAACTACCTGAAAACTGCAATATTTTTAAAGGCCACCAATAGACTACTGGTCCTGTCGAAGTCTCTGGGAAAACAGCCCTCTGCCAGGACCTCTGTAAACACTTTGCTGCTGAGTTTATAGTCTCAGTCGCCCATTTTGGGTCATATTGTATAACACATTAATTCCACTTTGTAAATTTTGGTCATTCTGAGTGTCAAAATGGAGGATTATCCAGGATACATTGGTTGGCTACCAACATGTGATTGCCAGTGAGTTTCAGAGTTTACCACCTCTTGCTCGTCACATCCGGTTTCAAAACAACTAGATGGTGCTGGAAAAAATGCTCATCTCGAGGCTTCAAAACAGGACTTCACGGTAGTCCATCTTTTATATTGTCTGTGGTCAATCGTCACTAAAGGCAAAGTACAGCTGAGGCAGATGGGAATGTAATCAGCTTTATAGGTAGGCCTATTTTAATGCATCCATGTGGTAACTCAATAATCTACCCAACAGGTAGAAACAGGACAGAAGAGTTTCTTACTACTAAGAAACTGCACATGGCGGTTGCATATATTAAAGTTAATAATTGTATTAGAAGGTAGCTGGTAGTTGCTGATTGTTAAGAAAAGTTGCTGATTAGTAAAGCAACATTCATTTGACACATACTGAAAAGAGCTAAACTGTTTATTAAACACATCAAGAATGACTTCCCAAATTAGGAAACTGGGACCACTGAGGACCATGTCAATCCACTATGTTCACCATCTTAGTATGCTGCCATTTGCGTATTAGACCTAAACAAATCAGAAGTAACAGATAAACAGAACCAAACAAACTGTGTCCCACTGCTAATATCTTGCTTTTGACTCTCAGTTTTTGGATTAGAGTGTTCAGGGGAAATCCTCAGCAGTCAAAGTAATTTTAATTCCTATATGCAGCAGCATTTCCAGGGAACGCTGGTAATTTTATTTTGCATACACACATTTCATTGAGTCATCTGGATGGTAAAATATTTAATTGGGACTGCAGACACGCTTCATGTCACTCGGAGCAGCAAAATCTTTCCCTTTGCTTGATAATTTCACTGTAAAAGCAACCACCTCTGCACTCCTTTGAATTAATATTTTCCCTGTTTTTCTTGTCACTGAAGTGTTTGCCGTGTCTGCAATTGTATCATATGAACTTTAAAGCTGCAACTATATCAAATCATCTGATCAAACCATATTACAGGAGTAATATTTATCTTTGTAATTAAATATGGGTGCGTAAGTGAAAAGGATAATCTTAGATTTAAAACTCACCTCAGGATATCAGTGTTAGCTCAAAACACTGCAATTTCACACTTTTGCCAAGGCTGTAGCTACTGTAGATGCAATTACTTAAGATCCCTCTGAATGGGATAAACTTCCCGAGGTCCTTCCTGAGGTAATAATTACTAATCACAAGACTTCCCCTGGTAATACTTGTGCTATCCTGTGAGGGCATTAGTCTGGTATGAGCCTGCTCTCCCATACAGCATATCCCTGATGCAGCGATTACCAGCGCCTCTCTGGACCAGGGTGGAGGTTATTTATGATACGTGGGAAGGCATAAGGGCTAAGGCATTTGAACTAAAGTGAACCATAGTTAAGAAATTGAGCAGAGTCAGCAAAGGGAGGTGCTAGCACAGCAAGTGGGCAAACTCTTCCTTCTGCTCACTCGTTTACAGACTCAACATGCTCAATTCATCTGTGGACAGACTGAGAAAGTCATCATGTTGAACACTACACTGTGCAGCAAAGTGATTGACGAAGGACTGTTTAGTCCTTCGTCAATCTTTGTGATTGAAGAAGGAGGACGAAGAAGTGATCTTTGTGATTGACGAAGATCACTTCTTCGTCCTCCTTCTTCTTTTATTCCTGCTGGATCAAAACTGCAATCATTTTCCCAGCACATTTCCATTCTGTAATATTTTGCACAACATGACCCATACATAATATTTATCTACAGTTTTAAGCACATTTATGGGGAAAAACACCTTAACTGAGCTGCACACCTATTAGGTAATAGCAAGCGCAATGAAATTTAATCACACACAGGGCAGCTACATACTCCTACCTGGTCGTCTTTGTTGGTGTGTCGAAGAAGGTGCTTGAAGAAGTCCAGGCGGGAACACTCCCTGACCAGGATCAGGTCTGTGTTGCCGTCAGCGAGGTGTGCGGAGGGTGACAGGCCTTTTGGACTCCGGGGACAAGCACAGCTCATGTTCGCTGAATTAATGGCGACAAACTTTCCATGGATCACATTCCAGCCACCGTTGCAGTCTGAAACCAAAATCAAAACATTTAGGTTTGCAACTCAGAACAGATTAGATGATGTAAAGCCATTCATCCACAGATGTTACACCAGAAAGTATAACATGAAGATAGCGAGGAAGTGACAAAAACTACAGTTCCTCTGATGGCCACTTGAGGCTGGTTTCAAAAGCGAGCCAACAGACTCCCATGTTAAAGTGCCCAATTTCAGCCATAAAAATAACATGTTTACAGCCTGGTACAAAAAACGGTTTGGCTTCTTTAGGCAATTTTCCCCTTCTTAACACCTGTATGGGAGTGTATTTGTTAATAACCCACCTATTTGGATATTGTTATGGCTTAAAATTAGGGCCTTGCTCATAGGGGCTAGTCTGATTGTTGGGGTTCCAATATTGTTGGGCCTCTACCCTACGATATAAAGAGCCTTGAGGCAACTGTTGTTGTGAACTAGCACTGTATAATTAAATTGAATTGAACTGAACGTAGGTGATCTACGTAGCTATCTGCATCTCCACTAGTTTGAGTCACTGAACTGGACCTCGAGACTGTGCCTTCCAAAGGATTTCAATGCAGTTAACTGACAAATATGGCTTGCTATGAGGTACAGCAAGCAAATTTGTGGTTGAGTTGTAACGAGTGCAACTCAAGTGCTTTAGCAGTCTGTTGCTTAGCACTAATTAGCAGGTATGTTTGTCTGTGCAATGCACCTATACAGTTTATGGATACACTTTGCAAACTAACTTAAAACTCACCCAAATATGGTACTTTCTAGCTACAAAATACGGAGAGAAAAAAACAAAGGCTGATGTCACAGTGGCTACATCTTTTATATACAGTCTGTGACTTCAAAACTGTAGCCACAAAACAACTTGTGCTGTAAAATGTTCTGTGGCATTCATAAATGGCCACTCAACACGTTAGCATTAAAATTGAGTCAAAACACTCATAAAAAAGGCACTGTCCACAAAACACAACCTAGACTGTACCTTTTGCTTTAAACACACCATTGCTGAGCAGTTCAGTTTCACATCAATATAGACAAAAGAAATACTGCATGTAGGGTAACTAGTGCATATAACTCAAAGTTACATGGATTATACACATGGCTGTTTTTACACGTTAACTTTGGACAAATGCAGGTTTAAGTGAGGTTGCTACCTGGCTACATTCACAGATATTATAAGAGAGATCCATGTCACCTAAATAATCTTTAAGTAATGGCAATGGCAGAGATAATGGTAGAAGTATAACTCCCAGGGGAAAACATTTTTTTATAACCTTTTTTTGGCGGCAAGTTAGCAAGCTATATAGGCGTTTTTCATCAGGCTTGATTGGTGATTCTGTGTATGGAGTTTTGATGTTCCAGTGACCACTGAAATGAACTGCCGAAATTTCAACATAGTTGCAGACTGCCGATTAGGAGTTTGGTAGAGCGTGCAGGAGACGCAACACGTGACTTCCTACTGGCTGGGAATTCACCTAACTATTGCTCTATTCTTACATAGGGTCAGCTGGATATCAAATGAGCTATGTAATAGGAAGCTGGCATGAAATACTGAGTTTAAGGCTTTTTTAAAGAAATCTCTGTTGCCAAGGTCAACAGTGAGTTTAGAAGTTTGTTTCATTCAGCAAACTCCTTGTTATGAATTTCCAACTTTTGATTGCTGGATGTCAGCTTCTGTCTACTTAGAGCCTTCAAAAACTTGACATAGTTTCCAGTATTCTATATTAGGTTGCCAAATGTGTAGTAATCCATTGCACTACTGAACCATGCTAAAGAGCTCCAAGCTGCCAGGGCTGTATGCTCCAAATAACTACACTCACTTTTATTTAAGTGCACTCTACTCGGAATTAAATTTGTCATGTTGATGCAGGGAAATGGTGAGTGCTGAATGCGTTTTTAGCAAAAAGCCTTCTTCACAACCCAGCCGCAAGCGGTCGAAGGCAATCCTTTAAAAGTGTGAGGTTATCGGTTTGATTTTTGGACTGTTTGTGCTTTTACTTAACTTCTCTATTCACTGCAATATTATAACTCTTCCATGTGACATTGAGACTTTTAACTGAACAAACCTTGAGCTGAGTGGGAATGTAATATACTGTAATTTACCTGCAAAGCTGCATTCAGTGGCAGCTCCACCACATTTGCAAATATGATCAAATTCTGTGAGCCTTAAGCTATTTACTTGTGCAAAGAAGATAAGTTTGCCATTTGGCTAGTCCAGAAGTGTCAGTGTCAAGCTGAAAGAAATAATCTGTGCACCATCAGGTATGTGGTTTCGAAATGTTCTGTGCATTTTGCTAGGTCTTTATGAGTCCTGGGGTTAGGCTCCAAGCTTGTCACACAACAGCAGTGATGCTGATGAGGGTCCATTAAGATCCAGATGTCTTGGCAGCCATTCTCAGTGCAGCTACCCCGATGACTGAGCCAAGATAGAAACTTTCATGCTGAGAGTAATCTACCAAAGCTGAGTGTCTTCTGTTTCAAAATGCAATTAAGTATGGCCAAGGAGGGGTTAAATATATAAAAAGACGAAGTCCTAAAGACAGAAGACTGATTGGGTTAGCCTTAAGTTTGCTTGTTATGATAAAATGCGGGCATGGCCTCTAAATCGCAAATGACAGACGCGATGGTTGCACTTCACAAATCACCACTCTGTTCCTCCGAGATTAGCGGCTGTTTACTTGTACGATGGCGTATCAAAGACACAGTGCTATCACCCACGGGACCGCCGGTGTCTGTCACCAGGGTGATAGTCACTGCAGCAAGCTGCAAAAAGTGATCACAGACATCCAAATTAGCATCTGACTGCTCCGCGAGCACCTCAGAGGGAAAATTATGTGATCTCAGAAAGCAAAACGATTCATTACCTCCCCCCCCCGTTTTGCAAAACAAACTTACAGAGGTGATAACGCGAACCAATGATAACAAGCCCACTGAGGCTACTTTAAAACAACAGTATTCTAATTGGAAAGCAGTCATGTAAGTTAAACTTTAAAAAAAAAAAATCAACAAGACATCCAACTGTGGACTGTAGGCTCTGCGTTTGGAGAATGTTTCCAAATGAGTGTTTGCTTTTGCAGGAGAGGCTGGCTCATTTGCAGTGAGGGAGCGTGTCGTGCCTCATTGATTTAGCAGTTGTCTGAGATTTCCCTCACCAGAG
>VVAS01009403.1:0-10614 GCA_015103295.1 Ptychochromis oligacanthus
TAATATGCTAAATTGCCTCACATTAAGCAGAGACCAAGGGCAGCACAAGATGTAAAATGACTTCAAGTTTAACTAAAAATCAAAAAAAAAAAAAAATCCAACCGACACAGTTGTTTGACACAGAAAAACTTAAATCTACTGGACGAAAGATGGAGTTGGAGCTGTGTTACTTGATTTGACACTCTTAAAAACTTTATTCTTATCTATTTACTCTCTGTTTTCCTTAAGGGCACTTGAATAGATAGAATTACCTGTTAAATCAGTCTCAGTATGTCAGTCTGTTGCTCTGTGTCTACAACAATGTTCCACTAGTAACTACTCTGGGTCCACTGCTATTTAAATTTCCATGCATCCATTTTCTGCTGTTTATCCAGGTCTGGGATGCAGGGGAAGCAGTTTAAGCAGAGATGCCCGGACCTCCCTCTCCTCCAGCTCTTCTGGGGGGACACCAACGTGTTTCCTAGCCAGCCAAAAGATGCACTCTCCAGCATGACCTGGGTCTGCCCTGGGGCCTCCTCTCGGTAGGAATGTCCAAAACACCTCACCTAGTAGACACTCCAGTAGCCTGGCTCCTTTAGATGTACAGTAGTACCTTCCTAAATGGCCCTCTCTCTAATGCAAAGTTCTACCACCTTTCGGAGAGGCTCATTCGTGCAGCTTGTATCCGCGATCTCATTCTTTATTACTACGATATGATAAGCCACAAGATTAAAACACCTGCCTAATATTGTGTTGGAAAAACAGCTCTCACCAGGTCAGGGGATGGACACTGGACACTGGATCACGTGCTATGCAGGGTTTGCCCTGCATGGATCGGGCTTGCCTCAGGGCATTAATTAGGATGCATGTCTGGACTGGAGGGATGAGTGTATTCACAAATCAGTCTCTACATGATAAGGAAAAGATGAGTTGTTCTACAGAAGCTCGTTTCCTGTTTTGACTTCTGTTCTCATCCCATCAGTGAAGCTGACTTTTTTTTTTTTCAGAGTTGATCAGAAGCAGACCGCAGTGAGTCGAGGGCGCCTAATGCGCGAGTATAAATTGTTCCGGGGCTGTGTTGACATCACAGTTTGCTCAAACAATGACCAAGACATCAACCCTAACCGTGGCATGAGGGAACTGTTAATGCTTAGGAAGCAGAATTTATCGTTTGCTCCACGTGAATAAGTATAATGTGCAAACAGTGCAGGTTTTAGCATAAATGTAAATGGATTTATTAAAATATAAACACAACATCAGAGGGATATTTTGAAATGTAACCTGAAGGAAAAGTAATGTTGCCATGTTTAGATCCACAATCATAAAGCTACTTCTCTGCGTGTGCAGACTCATGCCCTGTTGACAGCTCGCATTAGGCATTTTTTCTCTTCAGTGGAACCTGTCCAAAAGACCTGTCCTTTTTGCTTCCACATCACCATCAGATTGACAGTCTGTTCTGGGCACACACCAACATTTAGATGGCTAGTTTTTAAGGTCGGCTTACCGCAGTGACTCTTTGCCCTAACACCGGGAGGATTAACCTGGAGGAAGGACAAAAATGGACTGATCCATGTTTCATTCATTCTTGTCATGTTCAGTCAAAAATCAGAATTGAAAAATAAAATAAACAAACAAAAGAATACGTCATTTTTTAAAATTCATTTATTAATTTAACACAAAAGGGCCCATTTTTCATCATTCCAACTTGACCTTCAAGTAAAAAAAAAAAAAGAGGAAGAGGATAGGCTGTTCTGCTGATGTTTAGAGGAACTAAGCATGCAGGTCTGAAGAGGGCATGGCAAAAAATTGGCAAGTCTTTAATTGATTCAGATTATGATTCACTTTTAACAAAATTATAAAGTGTGCTGGTCTGAACAGATTCAATATCACAAACAAGCATTCTGAAAACAAAATGAAGTCTTGAGTAGAAGTTATACATGTTGTTTTCATGTAAAATTACAGCAGTATTTATTTCCAGCTGACAAGCACAGACTCGAAGTAGAGCTAAAACAGTCCAGTAATCAATTAGTCTAGCTGCAGGAGGTTAATCACCTAATGTTTCCCTGAAGGATTTTAAAAATTTCAAGAAAAGGTGTTAAAAATAATCTTTCTACAAAATGGACCCAGATAATAACTTAAATAACTGTTACTTGCAGGCCTGTCTGTAATACATTTATGCTGGCTTATCTAAGCGGTACGAGGGCTTTTTCTCCCTTTTCTGTCATACATAACTCTCTCCAGGCCTTTAATTACATTTATAGGCAATTGAATGGACAAAAATAATCACCAATGCATTTATGCAACATATTATTAAGTACCTCAGCTGTAACTGAGCAGTTATGAAACACTACTATTATCCACTGTTTGCCTCAGCATGATCATTATGGGTGAGATTTAACCACTGCTTTTTACCTGAAGTTACCAATAACATCATTATCCTAGCTCTTAGCTCCACAGGTGTAAGAAGCTTTTTATACGACCACAAAACTGTAATTTACGATAATTACTGTTCTATACAAAAGGATGTAATAGTCTTTTTTTCAGATTTTCAATTAACAATCAAGAAGAACAATTTTTTAACCAACCATCCCTGCAAACATCAGACAGTCTGAACATGATCATGAATTTTAACTTAAAACTACAATTATTTAATGTCACATTAGCTTTCAAGTTACTACTTCAGTGTTTCCCACAGTAGCTTTTACTTGGACGTGCTGCCCCCCAAGTGTACTGGGGGACTCATTGTTTTATTTAATTTAATTTAATGTAATTTAAATTAATTTAATTTTATTTAATTTTACTTTATTTTATTTTATTTTATTTTATTTGCTAGTGGTGAGCCACCTTGATTTTGTTTTGAAAGGTCAGTCACTGCTAAGCAGCTAGCCCCGGCTCTTCCTATCTTGTATTTTTCCTACTGGCTGGCTCGTTGGCCTGGTTGCTTTGTGGTGGTCCTCGCTATCATTCAGCTACTCCTCTAGAGGAGATCTCATCCCACAATCAGATGGCTCCATCTCCAGTCTTGCAGCTGGAGTTATTCTACTGCTCTGAAGATCCACTGACTGATGGACGTCTTGTTGTTACCACTATCTGTCCTATTCTGTCAATTGATCTGTTAAACCTACTACTGAAGGTATGTTTGTCATGTTGACAATATCACTCCATCTGAGAGCCATCTCTCTAACCACGATTTCTTTGTTGCCCTCATCCAAGCCCATGACCATCCTGGCATGAGGATACCATCAGGCACCCTTGGCCCTCTTTCTCTGGCTGCTGGTGCCTTAAATATGGCCCCAGAGGCCAGTTAGTTAGAAGTAAACTGATCAGATTCCAGCTATTCAGATTAGATCAAATCACAATAATTGTTCTGATTTCAGGACTTGGCATTGACTTGCATTAAATAACTGAGTGTTGGTTTTGATTTGATTGAAACTTTTTTTTCTTCAAGACTTTTTAGTAGGTTTAACTCACCTGTGATTAAAAAAGGGTGATTCGTATTCTAGCAGATTCTGAAATCCACCCTGAATCAACCCCATACAGAAAGAAAATTGGTCAAATAAACCCATATTCATTATGCAGTAATGCAACACCCAGTATTTATATTTTCCACTTGAGCTGTTTAAGCCATTTTATAAAGTACATATGGTAGATATCAGGCTACCTACGAAGCCTTTAAATACAGTAGGTCTTTAACCCTCACAAATCTAAGAACTCTTTGTTAATTAATGCTTGTATAACCTCAACACTGTGAGGCACAATCAGGTTATATATGGTGGAGCTGAAGTCCATCTGCACAAGCAGAGACTGGCTGGAGAAGCAGCTAATTAAATTGCTGTTACTTATCACAAAGTACTTAGCAAAGGAAATATTTGCAGAGGAGAACCTGATAAATAAAGAACTAAATAAAATGAACTAATTATTCATTTCTTTCATTGCACATACATGTCACCCACCCCATACCACGAGCAGAATCTAAATCTGTGAGAAACACTGCATCCTGTGGGAAATGTGTGATTTGAGGGTTGCTGATAAAATAAGGAAACAGTGAACTTTATCTAGAGTTTAATCATAAAATATTCAACTAATATTCAAAATGCAAAATGTTGTGTGTTTCCATTGGCGCTTTCTACATGATAAAGAACACTGGAGGATGGTATTGAAATGCATTCACTCCAATGACCTTTTGTCCAGTGATGGCAGTGTTTGACTATTGGATGGCTGACTCAGCACTCTGAATAAAACATGTGTTGTGGGGATTGGAGGACCCTCTGAAGGACACTGTGACATGGATGAGTACTTCACCTAACCTCTCTCTCCTCAAAATTGCTTCATATTACTTTATACTTCGTTCTTCATCTATCCACTCATATTTGACTTTTTTCACCAAATACATCAAAGCACGGGGTTGAAATATTCATAGAAATTGGTTCCAGGTAACACAGAATATGCACCACTGACAGTCGGTACTGAACTAAAATTTCTGTGCTGTTTTGACTGCAAACTAATTATCCCATCACCTCCCTGATTGATTTTATGAGTGACAAGCCACACTCAACATGAAGGCCACACAAGCCTCTGCAGAAGATCACATCTGTACTGACAGCTGGTTTTGAAATTAGCCCGGAAGGGGATGGCTTGTGTATATAATCTGCGTCATGAAGCGATTTATTTCTGCATTTATACATGACTGACATGCTAGAGAGAGAATTCCTCATTACAGATTCATCCTACTGCCCTTCTGGATGACCAAGGCTGCTGAGGGAGGAGAAGAAGACTTTTTTCCCCATCAATGTTTTTCTTTCCTTGCTTTTGAAGTGAACATCCTGCTAACAGCAGACTTTCTGTATTGTTTAACCGTCTGGGAAAAATCTATCCATATAATTCACATTCATAACTAGTCTCTTGGTGTTTTGGACTTTGCCTAAAAATTACAGTTTGACCACTGAATAAAATGTTTTTTGAAGTATCAAACAGTTTCAGTAGTTGACTCAGACCTCTGAACCTGCATATGGAAAAAGGCCAAGGCAAATTTCCTATAGTGGGATCAATAAGGCATCACATTATCGTTAAAGTAAGCATCTATGGATCCATTTTCTTCTAATGGCTGTACCCTGTGAGGTGAGGTGCGATAAATACTTTGGCTCAGAGACCGCTTTTTATTCAAGTGGCTGCATTTTTAAGATTGCTGAGATAAAGGATGCTGGATAAATCGCACCAGTGATATCATCAGTGAAGAGTGAAAAGGTTGGAGCATATCGTAATGTACCTCACTATTTTAAAATAGGTTGCTCTGCTGATGATCTTTTTTTATTTTAAATTTACTTGGAGGAGATGTGTCAGTTATGGGAAAGGATTGGGCGGTCATTATATACAACAACCAGACTGCTGTGCTGCATTGGATGCATTTCTTGAAGTAATAGTATACAAGTATGGTCTGGAAACTGTACTTAAAGTATTAAAAGTAGTCAATACAGAAAGTAATGAATGATTATTACTACTCATAAGGTGATATAAAAGCTGGATTTTATTGTTGTAGGTGCTTGAGGCAGAGCTCATTTTAACTTAATTTCTTATAGAGCTACAAGTAGTGACCCCCATGTCCTTAAAATTACAGTTCCATGCAACTAAACTGCATTGCCAATTGAGGTTCGAAGGAAGAAACTCCCCTGTTTGCAAAAAGAAGTTTATGGGAAAATGGCCCTTGAACGATAACTTTGATCTGTGACCCGAATAAACACTTTCCTGGTGGGTTTATGGTCTAAGTCGCCAGCTACAAGTCCAATTTAATACAACAGTTATGTGCACTTTGTAAATTTTGCTTTGCATTAGAGAAAAAAAGCAGATAAAGCACAACATGCTTTAGGGAGCGCCTACCTTGAGATTGATAAGTCACTGCCGTATGTCCCTCAGTTTCTAGGTCAGATCAACGCCTCCCTCATCACATCTGTTTTTAGAACACTAACATAAACAAACCGCTATCATAAAGTCTACATCCTTCTTTCATATACAGTACAGTCTATGCATAGTGAATGGGGCAGGACTCTGGAAAATAAAGAAACATCTAACATGGACAGGCCTACTTTACTCCACAATCTTTACAAACGGTGAAAAGATTGAGAGTCAAACCCAAGTCCCCTGGATGAAAGTCTTATTGGTTTTACCTCTTTCACCACACTTGCCTCTTTGTGTGGACTTGTTGCAGCGAGACGTAGCCACACTCACACTTCCCGGACCAAAGCGTGACCACACCTGGCTTCAGGACTTTTTGGGTAGACAGAGACGTTAATCTGAGTAGTAAAAAGAAAGGTGCAGGGACTGAACTACTTGTAATTGAAAAGTGGTGGTGGTGAAAGTGGTGAAAAGTGGTCCTGGACACACTGCTGTGAAGGAATGTTTCTGTGGCCTGAATATTGAACTTCTAGCCGCTGGAATGCACACGTTACTCGCTGAGGGAATTTATACTGCTGTTGCTTTGACTCCAGTTTGAATCATCACGCTGTTTGGATTCCACCATCATCCAAACAGCTGTAGCTGTGGAGAATGGCTATGGATAATTAATGGATCCTGACCACCCTCTGTACCCCTTACGGGACATCCAGCTGAACACTTTCTCTAACACTATCTCTGTTTCAGTTCCACTAACAGATACAGAAAATCTTTACCACCTCATACCAACATACTGTACCTGCATTCACTTTAAGCTCCTTTAGATTTTGATTTATTAAATAACTTTCTTCAATTTTTTGTATTTTCAATTTAATTGAGTTCCTTCTTTACTGTAATTTTCAATTTTGTCTTATGATATTGCATTTATTTTATTGAGCTAAGTTGTTTTTCATGTTTTGGTTGCTGTAAAGCAGTAATTTCCCAACTTTCAAATAAATAAAGTTAACAAAGTTATGTTATTATACTTTGTTTCCCTAGAAATCTTCCAGGTACTGTCAACCAAATAGCACTGAGTGTACCCTAATTAGCCGAAATGTTATATATTTATTATTATTATTATTATATATTATTATATATGATTTAACCTTCTATTTTAATATTGAAATGAAAACAGACTCAGAGCTGACCAGCATGCCCAGCATGCCTCTATTATTTCACAAAATAGCACTATATCCACTGGTGATTCGAGTACAAGAACTACTGACAAATAACACCTCATGTATAAATCAATAATAAATAGTTCCCATGATGATAATTTTATTTTTCCATTTTCAAGAAAGAAGGCTTCACATCCAGCTTGGTCTGTGTGCAGCTGCTGCTGCTGACTGTGGGTAATCGCGAGTAATCTGTTTCTCCCACTGCCAAAAATAACCGATCAATCCTGGAAAGCCGTTGATTGAGCAGTTTTTCTTGTTATCAGAGTAACACCCAGCGATTGTCCAACTAGTGAAACTTTGTTCAGATGGAAGCATATCGACCTAACAATCGAAGAGTCGACCCTGAGACTACAGCCCTATACAAAACCAGGATTTTCTGTCAACTCTACTAGTTTATTATATTATACTGTTAATATGCTCTGTGATAAATTAAATTTCATATTTTATAAGATATATATGTTTTATATCATAAATTCTTTACTGTGACAGTCAAATGAATGTAGTGGAGTAAAAAAAGCTATATTATTTCCTTCTGAAATAAAGTGGAATCAAAAGAAAAGTAAAACAGAAGTCGCTCATATATGTGCTTATATATAATACTTACTATAGTAAACAAGTTCTTGCATTAAATTCCAGAACTGTATAGCTGTGAAAGGCTTAAACCCCTGTGAGCGATGGACTTTCTATCCCAGAACCTCTATTTTTCTGATAAACCCATTAAAATCTGCACCCAAATAAGTCTGATTTAATGTGGTTTTGTTAAAAGAACTCAGACAAAGCATCATCTTCCAGCCTAACTGTTGAGTTCAGCTGGTACCCTCCGGTGTTGTATTGAATCATTCATCAGCTTCTAAATTTGCGAGCTACAGTAACCCATGGCAGAGCGGCTGCAGGCTTTGTCTTTTCCATTTGGGTCAGAACGAAGCCCTCGCTTGCATAAGCCTGGCCCTGAACAACTAATATCTACACCAGGGGAGCAACCTAAGGCGTCTTGGTGGGAGGAAAAGCAATACAGTTAGATTTATTGTTCAGCTCTTTTAGCAGAGTCATTCACAGTACTTTTTCAAGTCTTACCATCTATTTATCTAAAGTATCTATACATATAAAAACAGAGGGGAAAAAAAAGGAAAAAGAATGATGTGCCGCAGGATGAGTCAAGCCCCTATAGTTGCATAAGTGCATTAGCAGACTGAGGCCTTGGGATGCCACACAGAAAACATGAAGTTCCATTGAGTTCTATAAAAGCCTGACTCTGCTCAGTGAAATTTAGAGGCTGCATTTTCTGCTTTTTCCCCGCATTAGAACAGGTATTACAGGCACATGTGCCTAGGAAAGATCTTATTATTCTGCTTTCCGTTAAAAGTCACTTGTCAAGGTACTTGTATAAATTATTTTAATATGCAAGCAAATATAATCCCTTTCTTTTTTGCAAAATGCCAGTACTAAGCCACAGTCAGCCACAGTCCCAACAGATCAGCTGATACCCTCCTTCACATTCAACTGGCAAATCTCAGAGGGGACACTGTTTAATGCTGCCTACAACTAAAACAACTCAGGACAGGCACTGCAAACTACTTTAGGCTATAAATGTCATTGTGTGTGGCATGTTTCATGTTACACACTTGTCCCTGCAAAAATAAACAATAAATAAATACAGCTGCTGCCCATCTGCAAGCTGTTTTGCATCTCACCTCCACCCCAGCTCTGATTTGTGTTGGGGGGTCTTGCTGCTGCTCTCCCCACTTCCAGTTTTCCATGTATGCAAGGGAAAGGGAGCCACGCTGCTTCGTGTGTCACAAAAACCACGTAACCATGATAACATGACATTTAAAAATGAAATATCAATATTGTGTAAATAATTCACATAATTATATTGGAAATAATTGTGTAACTGGACTTTCTGTATGCTTTAATACAGTCATGGTTGCAGACTCTTGCCACCTCCATGCAAAAAAGACCAGTGCTCAAAGCTATTGACGAATTTTCACTGCTAATATTATTGCTATTATTTTTTTTTTTTTACAAATTTTTAATAGATAATCGCAATAATAGCGTTATGATTTTAATAGCATCATGCCAGCCCTGAGTGGCACCAAATAAAATTACTGCAGCTGGAGATAATCTTCCTTTGACTATAGTGCTGCTGACTAAATTATAATGATAAAAGAGATGTTTCATATCTATCCATTTCAAACTGCTGTAGCTGCAACATATTAGCCAGAGAAGAGACAGAAGTTTCCCACTGAGTAATTACAGTAAGTTCTGCTTCTCTTTCCATAAGGGCTTCTCATTATCTTTAATTATCAAGTAAGCAAAACTTTTGTAAACTCTTTTCTCTGTTTCTAATATCAGCTGTATTTTTCCTGTCAGTTAATGTTAGTTTAGCCAACAGTCTCTTTGTATCTAAAGCTCAAGCAGCAGAAAAAACATCTTATGTGATCATGAACTTAGAAACTTTGTTCTTTTCATTTACAAGGAGCCCGCCTAAAACCTCATCTCTACTGCTCACTATCAGCATTTCAAAGCATTTAATGCACAACAGCACTGCTTATACAGTATGTACGTTACAGCTTCACACTTTGGACCCGCAAGCAATGTGAGGGAGAACATCGTGTACGTGTTTAGCAGTGAATGTGACTCCCTAAATTTGCTAGCATACATCACAACAGCAGAGGAGACACAATCTCACACAAACAGACAACGAAAAATCAGGACCCACGCATCAAAACTGGAATATTTTAAAGTCGCTCTTTGCTAACATTGACAGGCAGTTTTTAAAATAAGTTAACAAATACACATGGTAATAGCCGACACTTAAACGTTATATCTTTACAATACACTTAAGCACACACTAACTCGGCTGCAGTGCTATCACACTAAAAACAAAAGATTGTTAACATGCCTCCTAAAGGTCCATCTCCTGAAAAACAGCTAACAGGAGAACGTTAGGTTTACAGAATGTTGGCTAATGCCATGCTGTAGTCTTTTGTTAAGCTACAGTAAAACAATACGTGTGGTTAGCCTTAGCTATAGCGCACGAGCAGCAACCTCCAGGGCTGAACAATGAAGCCAGAGTGGCCAAGTTCCTCCTCAAAAGTGTGTCAGTCACCACAGACTGTGAAAATGTTTGTTTGTTTTTTTGTTAATTTTTTTTTTTTAATTTACCTTTTTGAACTTAAGGTTTAAAGTTGTGGGCGCAGCCGCTTTGACTGTCATTTGGATGCCGCCATAGTCAAATGTAGCTAGCTGTCTGCTAGGCTTCACCTCTGAACCGCCTCTGAACTGAACCTCTGAACCACGTTTCTGTTGTTAGTGTTGGAGCTTTTTAATGGAACTATTTGAGAAATGATATGGCCTGCTGTACAGTTAATTCTGCTAATCGTTCAAGAAGTCTAGGCTTCAGTTTCGGTGAAATTCTGGCATTAAACTTGCATGTTACTCTTCATTCAAAGCCAACATGGTGGAAACCAAAATGCTAAAGTCGAGGCTTCAAATTGACCTTCATAAACCAATGTGTGAAACCTCTGTGGGT
>VVAS01009438.1:2923-17730 GCA_015103295.1 Ptychochromis oligacanthus
TCATTTCCTGCCATGGGATTTTCTTAATGATTCTTTTGTTAACAGGCCAAAGAGATGGTGGAGCTCTCCAGATCTATAGCCAACAAGATCAAAGACAAGCAGGGAGACATAACAGAAGATGAGGTAAAAACTTTACCACCATAATCATAGAGAGACATGAAGGACAGTGTGTGTAGTTTCAAATCACTGTATGTGCAGTTGTAGTTACCTGTAATCTTAAACACCTAATAAGTAATTTATCAAATCTTATTGGACCATTCATCTCATCCGAGTTGTGATGCACAAATACAACACAGCATATATGTTATTGCATGATACTTGCTACCTATTTTATACAATTGTTACCCTTAAATGCCCACAATTAATTTTTTTCAGGAGCTTCTTTTTATTTACTCTTACGTTCTGTTTTACAGACGATACGGTTTAAAGCATACCTCCTGAGCATGGGTATTGCTAACCCTGTTACCAGGGAAACGCACGGATCCGGTACACATTATCACATGCAACTGGCTAAGCAACTGGGAGATATGTTGCAGGCCCCTCTGGAGGTGGGTGTGATTTGTGTGTGTGTTTTCACTTTAATCTCTTCATGACCCTAATTTTCTTATTCTCTACCATTCCCTACTCTCTCAGGAACGTGGCGGTATGATGGCTCTCACAGAGGTGTACTGTCTCGTCAACCGTGCTAGAGGGATGGAGGTGATGTTCACACGAATGCACGCACAGGTTTTGCACAGTATAGAAATTTGTTCGCCCACGCTTTACACAAACGTCTCTGGTTACTTTTTTCCACTTTCTATAGCTATTATCTCCAGAAGATTTGGTGAACGCATGCAAAATGTTTGAATCACTGAAGCTCCCACTGAGGTGAGTTTGAGTTGTATTTGTCTTTGTATGCTATTGTTTAAATAATGTGTGCACACTAAATTAATTTGAATAGAGGCAGACTATGTGACTGTAGTGCTAGGTTGGTGCGTACTTCACAAAGGCCAGACTCTTCCTGCCAGGCTTCCTGTTGATTGAAGGGCTGTCCAGGCCTCTGCAGTTGTCATTTCCTGTTACTTCCCAGGGTTTCAGAAGAAACACTGGCTTGTTTTACTGCGTACTTACATTGCTGGTACTAGTGCTACAATCTGGTTGTTATATTTTGGACATCTTTCCGTGTTACTTAATAAAACAGCATCTTAGGCTAAAACTTATCTCTATTCCTAAAACACAATTAATCCCTTTTTTTTCATGTGTTTCATCTTCCATATAGGCTGCGTGTATTTGATAGTGGAGTGATGGTGGTCCAGCTGCAGTCTCACAGCGAAGAGGAAATGATAGCCTCAGCACTGGAGAATGTAAGCTTTAACTATTACAGACATAATATTGTCCATGACATGACGATGCTTTAACCAAACAGCATGTTCTATTATCTAGTAAAAATATCAAAATATTTTAAAGTTGTTTTGCATAGGAATGTAAACATGTGCCAACTTTTTGGTTACCAATGACAGCATGTGTGCTGATTTCTATTCAAAGGACTCAGCCTGGATTTTGTTGTTTTGTTCTAGAGCCTAACTAATTTATCAGCGGGGCGATACGATCAACTGATATTAGCTGTTTGCCAATATATCAGTGCTGACATTTATAACACCCGACAAATGAACATTAAAAAAGAAAAGAAGAGACAGGAGAAACACCCTTCAACCATGTTATAAGTGTTGACGTTGCATATTTTGTCCACCAGAGGACACTCTGCAACTTCCCTGTTGACAACACACCTATTTGGAACACCACATACACAACAACCAGCTGATTTGAGCAGAGTTGGGCAGAGTTTAAACCAGTAAACAGTAAATAACTACACATAACAAATTGTATGTGTGAAATCTCTTTGTTTTCTGTGTGTGAAAGAAAGAAATTGACCAATATATCAAAATATTGGCTTTTTAAATCACCAAATATCAGTATAAGTATCTTATAAGTGTCTTAAAAAACCTATATTGGTTGGACTCTGCTTGGTTCTTGTCTCTTCTGCCACACCACCAACAGTGTGTAACACTAGCTCGAATAAGCTTAAAACTGAGTCCACTAATGTCAACAAATAACCTTCTCCCAGCACAGCACAGAATTCAACATGAACTCTTTGTAAGCACAAAACAACAAAAAAATTATCTGGTTTTAGGCAAATTACTACAAGTTGGTTAACCTTGTTATTTCTAACAAAATATAGACTGAGTGAATGAGTGAATATAATAGTTGGCTAACGCTTCAAATTACTTCACCAGGTAATGGAATCAGTTATGCTAATTTATGGATTATATTGAACTATGTTGATTTTAGTCAACAATCAATTATTTCACAGCAGAAAGCAAAGGCGAATAAGTACCAACTGCTTTCTTCTAGCCAAGAATAATGTAAGGTAGTGACACTTGGCAAACTAGCTGTAATTAAATTGTGCGGTATGGGCATCGCTCCAGTGAGTGTGAGCACAAGCTAAAGTACAAGCAGCAGGCTGCTGAGTGCACTTCACTCTAATAGCCATGGTGCTATTAAAAAACAGTTTTCTAAATGTTGTGCAGAGAACCTATACATTTATAACTAATTCTGTATCTCTCCTTGCCATTTACCCTCATCTTTGGCAGGTGTCAGAGAAAAACTCCTTGACTGCAGAGGAGTTTGCAAAGCTCTTGGGTCTCTCTGTTCTTCTGTCAAAAGAGCGGTAAGTTAACAAGGTATCACCAGTGGAGTTTGGTGAAAACAGAAAACTCATTGTGTCAGTCTGTTTTACTGTACAGTGATGGTGTCAAGGTTTTAAAGAGTTGTTTGTGTTTCTTATTTTATAGTTCTTTGTTGATGTATTTTGTCATTTGTTTCATCATTTGTTTGTTTTTGTAATTTCTTTGTCTTCTTTTCGCTCCTAATCTCCAGGTTGTTGCTGGCCGAGAAGATGGGCCACCTGTGTAGAGATGACTCTGTTGAGGGTTTGAGATTCTACCCAAACCTATTTTGACCTGTTTACAGTTGAGGTAGAACTGATAGATGGATGATTTAAAAAAACAAAAAAAACAAAAAAAAAAAATCAGCTAACCTCTACATGTGCAGCAAGGTGCCTGCTGTATTTTTTTATGCCATGATGTACGTATCCAATAACAATGTGGTCATGATGTTGAACATTTGGTATTCACATTATGATAGAGCACTGCAAATCCACTTACTAGGTGTGTTTTTTTCTGGAACTAAAAGTGAGACAGGACTGTTTTCAAAATGCATCAAGTAAATCTGGAAATTGTGCTTTCAGGTTCACTCTGCTTGGTAGAGTGACTGTCATGTGTATTTGGTAATAAATGAGTTTGGGGAAACTGCACTTTATGTTTTATACTTTAATCTTCATTCATTATGTTTATTCCTTACCATGTACTCATTCTGACAAAATCTTGTGTCACACAAGATATACCTTTTCATAAACAATGTATCACTAATGGCATTTTCCAAAGTAAAATATATGCTTATATAATAAATGTTTAAGGACTATAGCTTGCCCTGCTGACATATCTTTTGAAGAATGCAAGAACATGCCTAGATGTCCAGGTTTCAATTAATCCAAATAACCTACTTCACATTGCATCTTTGTTGGTCATTTTTAGTCCATCAAAATCAGTTCCTGTCCCTTCTCCAGTTAACTCTTCTGTGAGTGTAATACCTTTGTCTATGGGTAAATTCAAGACCAGGCAAGATAGGATAAAATGCATGTCATATCTCCTGTCAATCTAGTTCACAGGGTGTAGATCATGTAACACCTTCATTGTTACATGACAACACATGTAACAATGTGTTACACAACCTTCTCACCTTCAGTGAGAAGGTTGTGTTATACAAATACCTGTTGTGACTATTTTGAAGCCAAACTGAAAGGTAAGCCCCCATCAACTGCCACAACGAAGCTTTCGAAACAGCACTTTATTATATCCACCCACACTGTCATATGGAAAGTAACTGCAGAAATAGTGAGACATGTAAATAAGGAGCCTATTTTAACAAACAAGTAGTCTAACTAGTGTTATATCTAAAAATTTATACTTACTGCTGAGAATGCTGCTATTCTTATCACTGTCAAGACTTTAGCAAACAGTATAGAAAAGTTCATTGTTCCCATTGTGAATGTGAATGTTTCATCTCCAAAGAGGCTTCCTGTTTTGTGCCGACTCTCTCCAGAGGAAAAAAATGAAGGTCTGCAGAGTTGATTAGATTACCCTGCCATGTGGCCTACTTATTGATAGATGAACTCAACTGGTTCAGGAAGTCTTGAGAGCTAAGCTGAGGCAGGTCTGATTATCATAATTGGGGATTCGTGCACAGCATTGAACTTTAGGTGAACGTTTTACTGCACAAAATGGGTCCTGTTGCTTGCATAATGAGATGAACTGATTAACTGGGCTACAATGCTGCATTCTGAATAATTCGTGATCTGGAGTGATTTCTCAAAATTCTATAATTAGTGAATTATAGAAAAATTATATTCTTATGTGGGAGGAATTTGATTACCTGAGTTGAATTTTCTGTAGTTTACTGTTATGACAATATTGTATAAAATGTTTGATAATGTTACCCTGCCGTCTTTTGTGAGCCAATTAAAATACACACTGCTGTTGTTCTGAAACCGTCCTATGGAGAAAAAAAGAAAAAAAAATCATGCATTTCTTTTAATATGTAACTATTTAATAACTTCTTACACTGTTTTTTTTTTTTCTTTTTCTGTCACATAAATAATTGAAGTACAGATCCCCATGTTGGTTTTCACATTTTTTTTTCCATGTAGTCACTTTCCTCAGGCATTGCCATCTTAATCGTTTTGATGATCTGGGTGCCTGTTATAACTGATATCAATCTCTGGAATGATAGACTTAAAACAATGCAAACCTTAATCTGCCAGAACAGGAAAAGAATCTTTCACTTGTGCTTAAGTTTTCTGTAGTGCCCTTTTCAAGTGTGAAACTGGAGTCTGAAATTTCGCAGAGAAGAAATAAATTTCGAAGAACCACTTCCACAGCAGCTAATTTCTGATTACTTCATTTAGCATGTTAATAATCCCAGGCAGGAATGCAGAGGGTGAAAGTCGCTGTGAAAGCTAAACTTTCAATATCCCCTTAAGTGAAAGCTTATGTAGCTGGTTCAAGGTCGATAGCATTTAATATTTAAGTCTAAAAATATTTACTGAGCGTCTGCATTTTGAGAGGAAAAATGAGTTTCTCATGAACATAATACGCCCTGCTGTTGACCTTCAAGTGACTGCGCAGATCTCTTTCACGCGCTCTGAACGCCAGCGCGCGCGCCTTCGGAGAGCTCTTGGGTCTGTCATGCCTGTCTCTCTGACTGTCAGTGAAATTTATTAGCAGCTTATCAGGCAGAAGAAATTCGCTACGAGCACATGGAGGGACAGTTAATGCGGGTGCTGTGCAGGGAAAAGCGGCGAGGAATAAAACCTTTCTGAGACTTCAAGACACGTGAGTACAATTTTATTTAACCAGCCTATACAAAACAACGAAACGGTTTAGACCTACTATGTAAAGCACCATGTATGCTAATGTAGACCGAAAATCCAGGATAGGATTTACTAATCAGAAGGTAGTGCGCACACCTAAGAGGTGGGGTTTATTAACAGATTAACAAATCAGTTATATGCGATAAATATTAACCCATACACCTGGACAAGGAAGGCTAAACAAAGAATGAGCACAAGTGTAAAACAAGCAAACATTAGGTTACCTTAACTATGTATTTGAGGAAGTTTCATCAACTTTATGATGGACAAATGTATCAGTTAAAAATACTGATCTTATTAACCTAATTAGAGCCATAACTCCAAAACAGCCTTCAATAGTCTGAACTAGTATCCTTTGTTTCTGAGACAGAAAATCAGAAATGTAGACCAAACCAAACAAGTATTTTCCTCTATCCTACTACATGTTTGTGATGAACAAAGCCCTCCTTAGGAACCTCACTTCTGTGATGATGGCAGCTCCCCATACCCATTGTGAAGATGAAAGGAAAAGGAAGATGCCAATGTAAATTCAGAAAACTCATGTTCACTGTTCATACTCTAGCCTTCCTGTTTTCCGTACATGCAGAAGAGTGCATTGCTTCTTGTACACACAGCAAACTCATATCTGCTACTTCTCTCTGGATTATCTTTTTTTTTTTTTTATTGGTTTGTGATGTGCCTTATTAAAGACTTTTCGAGAGCTGTGATGGTGGAATAGGATGGTCATGTGGTGTAGGAGAAAAAGGAAGCACAGGTATCGGAATGCCACAGGCTGTCTCACTGCTGTCCTTCCTTCTAGTGCTTATTGGATATGGTGAGTTTCAACAAATCTATCATCTTAGTGCATTTTAAATTACTTCTGTACTAGATTAATGCATGATCTCTTCCTTTCAGACACCCTTTTTCCTTTGTGAGGATGTGAAGTCTGAACAACAGGATTTACACAATACACAGCACAACAGTTCTTAAAATAACATGCTACTACTTTTTCCTCTAGTAGTACCCCGATTCCGGGCTTATATACTTAGACATGTTTAACTTATTGTCTGTATGGCATCTATAGCTTACTACTCCTGATGCATATCAATGATTAATGTGGATCCACAGTGTCTGTGCTGAAAGCTGAGCTTGTTTTGCTGTTCTGAGTAAAAATTATACTCTGTGGCTGTGTGATCACTAAATCTAATATTGGATATGGGCAATCTACAACATGCTTATAAATATATTATAAATATGCACAGGACATGTAGTATTATTATTACATGTTGTATTATCATGGTGCACAATTACAATATGTTGTCCAAACTGACATTACATCACAATTAAAGCCATTTTTTTCACAAGATTTGTAAAATTATTATCAAAAATTAACAAACCCATTTGAGATTCACTTTCCGTACAGTCCTGGTATTATTTAAACAGCTACAAATATTAACTCACACTTGAGCATATCTTAGGGTATATCAATATGATTGAAATCTAAGTTTAAGGACACTGAAAAAGGAGGAATAAAAAATGCACAAATAGTTAAAGAATGACAAAATCAGCCAGACTTCATTTAGCCGTAGTGGACATATTAAGAAGTTTTTTGCTGTATGGAGAACAACTTGTAAAATGTTCTTTCTCTTTTCTCTATCTTTTCCCCATCTACTTGTGTGTTTTCTTTCCTGTAGCTTTTGCAGGGCTCAATATATGGCCCTCCTTGCATTCTGCCCTAAGCAACGGCAGTGTATTTGTGGACTTCAGCATAAAATCCAACAGCAGCACCATCCAGAACAGGAGTCTCTCTCTGGTCAACATGGAAACCAACACCACTGTTCTGACCAAGACTCTCCCCAACAACCAACCAGCTGGTAGGGTGGAGTTCAACTGTTCCTGCTTCCTGTATGCAGGAACCTTCCGGTTCCTGCTGAGACAAACCAGCATCACCACTGTTTTCCCTGCTAATAGCACAGAGGGCAGCAGGATAGAGAGCACTACCTGGTGGTGGAGTTCAGAACTACAAGTGCATTGGCCAACCTTTCATATTGCTGTGGACAGAGCTGGAAACCTCTCGGGATCTTTTCAGGCAATATAAACAACATCTCAAGCTATATATACTGCTGTAAACCAATGACCATAAATAATTATCATACTTCTTTTCTTTTGTCTCTCTTCAGGTTGGGATATCCACTAATGAACACTTTCAGGCCTGCTCCAGCGGCATTGACTCTGCTCTCTTGCTAGAAGTAAGCTACATGGAGTACAATCAAATAGGGCGTAACAGCATCAACAAGGTCCGAGCCCTCACACATATCCCAATCAAACCCCTCCATTCCCAGAGTGTCGAGCTCTCCTGTGCCTTCCCATTCACAGATAGAGACTTCATAACAGTTGCTCTACGGTCCCCTCATACAGCACAGGAAGTGAAGAGCTCTGGACCACTCTACCTATCCCGTATCTTCTCCTATAAGCTGCTTGTGGAAAATGCCAATGCTTACAAGAGTGGCTGTGAGGGGACTATGACTGTTAAAATGATCACCCCACCCTGTGCTCACATCATTGGGAAAGTATTGCTTTATAATGATGCAGGTGTTGGAAGAGGTGTTGCTGTTTCCTCTGCAGTGATGGGGTATGGACCAGAGGAGCCCACTTCTCCTCCACTGGCATTTAACTGGCTGACTCAGGGGGAGAATGAAACAGAATTCAACTGTTCTGTGTTTTACCCGGGACGGAATAAGTACTGCTTTCGCTTTGTTTTCAACTACAGCCGTTCGCCTAGTCCAGCACAGACTTGTCTGGTGGTTTACAAAAGTGCAGGTGAGATTTATTAGGGCAGATATATTCACATTTAGCAGCTGCATACAGCATTGTCGATGTATTGGGGTGCTGTGAATTGCTAAACAACAAGTGAGTTTTTGAAGTAGCAACACAGAATTAAAGCTTGTAAACTACTAATTTATCAGCAACTTAACATTTTGTTTGCAATCTGCAGAGTCATGGGGGCCCTGGCAGCCTTGGAGTGTGTGCAGCGTAAGCTGTGGAGAAGGGGTGAGGGAACGAGTGCGTGAGTGTTTACTGCCCTCAGGTGTGCGAGGGCTGCAGTGCACTGGCATGGAGAAGGAACAGTCCCTTTGCTCACTAGAGGATTGTGCTGGTGAGTTTGTTTGCCCCTAACTTAATATTTTTTCTCCATGAGTTCTTTACTTTAGAGTTTTATTCTCCAGTATCTTTTTTTTTCTTCTTCATTTTTTCATTTTTGTGTACAAACTTTCAGAAATGGAAGGAATTCCCTCATTCTGTTTTGAAGACTAATTGTTTTTCTTGACCTTCCAGTGTTACCTGCTCCTTCTCCATCTCTCCCACCTGTATCAGCTGGAGTTGCACCCTTGGGTGGTAATATGGTTGTGGTAGTTGGTATCTCCCTTTGCCTGGCTGTGATTATGGCTACTGTTGTGGTGACTGTGTGGCGAAAGCTTTGCCAGACCCCTCAGTGCAGCTCTGTCCACAGAAGCGCCATGCATTCCCCTGGAGGGCGCAAGCTCTCAGATGAGGCCTCCATCTGTGGGCACAGCCTCCAAAGACCCAGCCTCTCCGATGTTCATGGCCCATCAGGGGGCATGGGTGTGGGTGTAGCCCAGAAAGATGGGCCTTCTGTGGGAAGTCAACCTCTCTCACAGACTGTGGTGATACCACTCCCACAGGACTCAGAAAGGCTGTCTCCCACAGGTCAGAAAGTGGCTCCACCAATATTTGGGTATGTTTTAAAATATATAATATTCTATCATATAGGGAATATTTTTTTCATTCTGTCACTACCTAGTTTAAAAAAAAAAATGAAACCATTGTCTCTCTAGGTACCGGTTGGCTCAGCAACAGTTGAAAGAGATGAAGAAGAAGGGGTTAAAGGAGGCCACACAGCTGTACCATGTTTCTTCCAGCCCTGTTCATGACACCGTTCTAGAGACATCTCCTTCTCCCACCATCTCCCCCATACCTACACCGATTGGATTTGCTCATTCTGCCTCCCCTTTAGGTCTACAGGGATATCCTAAGCACAGTCATTTTCACATTGCTGCTCCCTTTTCTGAGCTGCCACCGCAGACTTCCAGGGTGACACCAGAGAGACTGAGTCCTAGAGTGGAAATGATCTTAGGTCCTCCTGTATCTGCTCATGTAAGTGGAGGCAGTTCCAAGTGGCGTGATCGCACTGCTGACTGGGTGGAGATGGTAGATAGGAGTGGGCTAGCAGGTCTCACAGATCCAGGAAATGCTGCAATGGGAAACTCTTATCATAAGAATCCGAATTTCCGGCGGACTTCCAGTTTTAATGACGCCAAACTCCAGCTACCATCCTCTGCACAGTCCAGACAGTTCAGAGAAAGAAGCCTGACCCAGGTAACTTATATACCCTTTAATATGATCTTTATTTTATTTTATTTCATTTATATTGTAAAACATATTAGTGTCATTTAACAAACACACGTTTTTCAGGTGGGATCTCGGACTCTTCCTGAAGGAAGTTGTTGGAGCAAAGGAAGATGGGAGAGACAGCCATACCACTCTTACCCAATTCCAGAGCATGGGGCTTCAGAATGGACTAAATCCAGACCCCAGAAAAATGACCAGAGGAAGCCCTGGATAGAGAAACCAGTTCTTTCACACATTAATGAAATCAAGCACACAGGAACCAACACAAACACCATTTCAGCATCTGAGGCACAGGCTAAATCAGACCTTAATGGCACTGGGCAAAGGAAGAAGAATAGTGAGCCAGTCTCAGGGATTGGTGGTCCCGCCACAGTGCCTGCCAGTTCTCATGGAGTGAACCAGCTGAGTTTGGAGCAAGCTGAGCGGGCTGAGCAGAACTGGAACCGTCGTGGCCCTTCACCAATCCAGAGGAACATCCTGGCCCGGAAATTAAAGGAGGCTCAGTCGTACTCTGGGGTCAAGGGGCGTAGGCGCAGCTCCAGTTTTAGTGCATCATCCTCAGAGCAGAGGAAAGGTCGCTGCCACTCTCTGCCTATGACTGAAGAGTACAGCAGCAGTGGTGGCTCTCCCTACAAGCTGAGTGAGGCAGAACAGAAGATGCTGGACCTAGATCTGTCCTCGTCATATGTATGGGAAGAGGAGTAGGTCACAATCTACAGCTGAGAAGAACTGCCACTGACAGTTACATTTATTCTTTATCCCTACTCTAAACCCCTCTGCCCTACATCTGTGTACCTACCTACCTATTGTAATGTTACAGATTCATCTGTATATATCTTTATCTTAAAAAGTTCTTATTTTAGACTTATTTTGTTTACATTTTTTTTGGTTTGGTTTTATATTTTTAAAGTTATTACTGGCCTTGTAACTTTTTTTTCTTTTCTCCTCTGTACTTCACCAACTGCTACAATATTTACCAAATTGTCACATTTAACATGACCTTGTACCTGTTTCTAAATGCACTGTTAAAATCAAGACCCATCAATGACAATATTCAAAACACTACAGATGATGGTCTAGTGTTATTGTTCTACACTGTTATACGTGCTTCTTTTATAATGCTGTCAGGTCCTACAATTACTGAAACCACAATAACTACAAGAGGCTTCATTGTTTAGGGATTTTTTTAAATGTATGATCTAAGCAGTGTCAAATATTTAAAGAAAAGCACATAAGTTGGAATGATTGTAACTATGCTTGAGGACAATCAAATGAACATCAGGGAGCCATTATGGATGAAATGCTGTTTGTTTTAATGTTTGATTAATATACTCTTTATAGAAAGAAATCCCTAATGGAAAATAGACAGTATTAGTATTGATATTTGATAAATTCACAAAAATGAAGCAAAGGGAGAAATTAAAACATCAAGAACTGAAACATGCCAGAGAGTGTTTGGTCTTGTTTTTTTAGCCTTGCACAAGATTTTTAAATTTCGCCCACACCACTGCCCACGGCGTCTAGGAAAACCAGAGGCCGCACCTTCATGGTGGTGTGTCTAAGGGAATACCAAAGGCTTTTCCAGGTCCCCCACACAATACCATCATCATACTGGGCCTTGTACTTCCCTCTGCGATAGAATTTTCCATTTAAGTTGGCTGCATGACATCTGTAAATAGAAGTTCAGTGCACAATTTCAAAGGTACATTTTTTCAAATTACAAGACCCAGTACAGAAACACAAACTTCAACATCACATTTAAAGTGATGTAGACTCATGGAACAGGAAGGGGGGGATGACATTCTTGTCTTAATTTGAGAAGTCTCACCTGTTGAACCACCAGCCTCCCTTGTTCTCCTGGGCACAGCTTCCCTGGTGGTAGCGGTCATTATCCTGTCAATCACCACCATCAGTGTTTTCATATTTATCATCTGCACATCAATAGCCTTACTATTATAAGCACTGTAAAATGCCATCTTGGAGTGGTAACGAGGATGGGTGACTAACCTGATCCCTGGTGCTAAACTGCATGCCACTGAGGCAGGAAGACCACTTGTCCACCACATCCCCACTTCCACTAAGAGCATCTCCCGCTTGCCCACTGTACTGTCCATACTGAAGCCGATATTTATCCTGAAATGGGCATTAGAACAAGTAATGTCTGCTGTGAGGATCATGGTACTTCTGAGTCTAAGAAAAAGTTATGTAAAATGTTTATCTTACAGCTTCATCAGTGATCCTGAAGTTGTCATAAAATGCATAGGTTCTCTGTCCATCCCAGTCCACTAGGTCAATCTTCACAAGGTTCTTGCCTTTGACACAAAAATGTACAAAGAATATTTGATAAATAAGAAGCTAACAAGACAGGAGATAGGACCATTCAAAATAAAATGCAACATGTGAATGAATATGTGAAGCATGAACTTAGATTAGGTGTCTAGTTTGAAGTGTTAGGGCATTAGGATAGCTGCTGACCTTCTGAGAGCAGAGAGTAAATGTGTTCATTCCCCAACCAAAATTCATCATTCCACAGTTTGAAGTCACCAAAGCCATCTCTGTAGTCCACCCAGTCTCTAAAATGAGAATTAGGCTGATGGTTGGCCTCAAATGTAAAAGCCATAAGCTTTATCAATGTCATGCTGAGCTTCACAAGGACTGTACACCCTGCACACTATGGGCTACTTCCTCTCCTTAATTACCTGTTAAAGTCAACTCTTCCATGCCGGCGTCTTTGAAACACTGTCCACCCTCCTCCATCATCCATGTCACAGTAGACTAAAAAAGGCTCCTGGTGTAATTTGGGTCTGATGCGGTAGAAACCGCTCGGTGGGCTCTGTCTGTCAAACAGTTCAGAACAGTCTAGGAAGAAAGATAAGACAAAAGCTGTAGAGATTCCTGATTTACATCTTTATCATTAATATTTTGACTTTATGTTGCATATTAAGGACAAAGTAGCTCATGTGGAAAGCTCAGTGAATATGAATGAGTAAAAAAAACAACAACAAAAAAAAATTACTGTAAATTACACATCCTAAGATAAGCACCCAACACACTACACTTTTCTTACCTTTATCATAGACAATTAAATTGCCTGCTGGTGGAAGTGGTTTTATCAACGTCATATCCAAGCCATCTACAGCTGCACTGTTGCTGTGGTTTAAACCAGGGGCTGCATCAGTTTCAGGTTTACTGTTAGACACATCAGGCTGAAATGGCCGGAAGTATTTGTGCATTTGCAAGTGCTCAACCTGCCATGTTTTAATCAAAAGCTTATTTTCCAGTTTCCTTATGTTGCGCTTGAGAAGAGCAACCTCAGGTCCACATGAGTCTATTGCCTTAAAATGAAGAAAAGGAATTTCAAGTGAGAAATGACACTAAATTCCTTTGTTTTTTAATATGATAACACACAGAGGAAGCAATAAGTAATGTATCACAGTGTTTCTCTAGACGTCTATGAAAAATATTTAATTTATGGGCTCTCTAAATTCCAGAAATTACAAATTTTTTTATAGCCATCTATGAAATTTACACTCTTTGAGCCATACATTATCAGTGTTCACTATCAATACAACAAAATGAAGAAAAATGTCTTTTACAGAGTCGCTCCATACAGACAGCTGTGAAGAGGAGACCAAAGTTGGGAACAGCAGAGCCAAAAACAGCAACACTGGCATGACTTTTAGGAAAAACTGCCTTCCAGCAATATTTATCTGAAATAAACAATACACTCTAGATTAAAGATGTAAGAAAAAGCCATTACTTATGCAGAAACTAGAAAACAGGTTTTTAGACTTGAAAAAGCTCCATGCCACAAGCCTTACCTTCATTTCACAATACTTCCCCTTGTTTTCTTCAGGTTCAGTGTTCTCTTCCTCTAAAATTTGTCAGTGTTATTTATAGGCTGGGCCAGTTCTGCATGGTCCACATTAGAGGACTCAGACTTGAACAATCGTGCCAAACACTGAACTCAGGCCAGCTTTGTGTTTTCTCTTTTATAAAGCCTAGTAGTGTTTAGAAAGTACAGCTGATTCCAGAGCTGCAAATGGCCTCACTGACATAAGGTGTTGAGAGGGCTCCATTCCTTACATACCAGAAGTGCTGTGAGTGGGGATTTTCTTTTTTTAAATATAATACCATTATGTGTTGAAAAAAGTGCCCAAAATGCATTCTATTTTTCATTTTGATTTGTTAGTGAGTTCATAAACAATAGAACATCTGGGTGAACATTACCCTTACAATGCAACCACAGAGAAAAACCAGGACACAAAAACTCAACTATGTTTATATTTAATAACTATATTTTATATTTTATCAGTGTATTATTCATTCATCAATCTATTGAGTCAAAAGACCAAGAGGTATTTAATGCACAGTGATATAAAACATAGAAAAGCAGCAAACACCTTTTGTGTGGGAAGTCAGTGCCTGCCGTAGAAGAGCTCCCCCCTGCATTACTTGTTGGTTATTACACTACTGCTGATAAGTAAGCAGTTTACATTTTTATTTACATGTGGACATTTTTTTGCCAGGCAGGAGGAAAAGAGGAAGACCACAGAGAAGGTTTATAGATGCAACGAAGGAGGACATGCAGAGGGTGTGATTGACAGAAGAGGATGCAAGGGACAGGGTGAGATTTTTGCTGTCTCTGCAATAGGTCGAGGAACTGCATCAGAGGAGTTGTGAGGGCCTCCAGGCCAACCAAAAATGCCAGCTACGGGAGCTACTGGACTTGTTTGCTGACATTTTCGCAGCTAGAGATGAAGACTGCACACACACTAGCCTGGTACAACATGAGATTGACACGGGGGATGCACATCCTGTTCGTCTCCGCCCTCGATGCCTTCCCTTTGCCAAACGGGCGGCGGCGGAG
>VVAS01009440.1:16201-27406 GCA_015103295.1 Ptychochromis oligacanthus
TGTGGAGAAACTCGCAAACAATAAAAGTCTTTGGAACTGTTCTTTCTTAAATTAGAAAAAGGAATATCATGTATGTGTGTGTGTGAACTTGTATTTCTTACGCTGTGGGGACGCAAGTCTTTTCACACAGTCACATTGAGGAGATCTGGCTCCATTTTGGGAAGTTCCCATAACATAAATCATAAAGATTTAGTGTGAAGAATAGGTTTAAGTTTAGAATAAGTTTGGGTGAGAGCTAAGCAAGTAGCAGTTATGGTTAAGTCTCCAGGAAATGAACACAAGTCACTGTAATGTCCTCTGGAGTGATGGGAAAAGTGTATATGTGTGGGCATGTGTGGGCCTAGAAATGTTTCTCTATGGCCTGTTGAACTTGTACAAGAACTTAAGGAAGGAAAAGGCATGAAGAAAGATGGGAAGAGAAATAGCAAAAGACTTATTTTATAACTGCAGAAAGCAATGAGGGCAACAGAAAAAGAGGTCAAAGTTCTGGTTTCTTTGTATCAAAACAAATCAAAGAGCGGACCCAGCGGTGCCTTTTAATGTTTTGTTGTGACCGATACGTAGTGACCTGTTTCAAAACTGTATCTCAGCTAAATTGTTAGTAAATTGACAGCCAAGGTACTGGGATACAGGCAGATAGAAGAATGAGAAGGAAGAAAAGGGGCATTCCATGGTGTCCCATTCAAGACTGATGAACTTTGGGTAACCTGGTAGCCTGGCACACAGTGACCTAAAGTTCAGGGAGCGGCAATAGGAAGAACACAGCACAGCAGATGATGGCATCGGGCTAGCTACAAAATGCTGCACAGTTGGGTTCCTCGGCTCCTGGGATCTCTTTTACCTCCTCATTTCTCCACTTGCCATGTGTGTCACATTGCAGCCCTTTCTCCAGAGCCCAGCTTGAACCAGAAAAAACTGGCTGTTTTTGGTTTTAATAGCTGATCATGCAGGTCATTTGGGCAAAAAAAAAAAAAGACTGATAAGAGCAGTCTTTTCTGTCCCTGCGGACTGTCCCCTCCTTTTCTCTTTCTCCCCCTCTCCTCACTCTGTCCACTCAGCTATAATGAAGCGAAATGAAGCAAGAGGTTGCAGGGGACAGTGGCTGTGGAGCCAGACATGGAGGGGGTTTACTGCTCTGCAATAAAATAGAACAAAAACAGAAATATGCAGTCTGAAGGAGAGCTTCAACTAACTCCAGAGCGAAGCAGAGCAGGGGGCCTGAGTTGGGGAGCATTTGCGTTCATGTGTCGACCTACATATGTCTAGGTGCCTGTATGTTCACTTTTGTGCTAAAACCCTCAGGTGTTCAGTCTCTATCTGATATACTGAAAATAATACTCATTAGTACCATGGAGGCACTAATCAAAACAGTGTGCAATTACAGAAAGACTGCTAAAGAATAGTGACAGTACTGGAACCATAAACTCCAAATACATGGGTGAGCAGTGCACCATAAATGTTCTTCACTGAATCAAACAGCTGCAGCTTCATGTCTGTTCTGGTTATTTGTGGTTTATTGACTAGGCTTTAGAAGAATTACTGTGTCAGATAAATTTTGATGTGCAGCAAAGGCCAAAGGAGAACTGGTTCAAATCGAATTTAAGAGCAAAGTTGGTGTATGTGCTTACACAAACACGCACACTCGCATTGATCTACTATTTATCCCACTCGCTTTGTTGTCCACGCAATCGATTTTGCAGAGAAACAGTCTTTGCTGTCTTGCTCCAAAGGTCAGAAAAAGGGGTTGACTGAGGTGGGTCTGAACTCAGTGATACTGCTAGGCCGGCACTCTGTTGTCTCACAGTCACCAGAAGATCATCAAATTATTCACAAAAAAATATATATATACATTTTTCCAGTCATTCTTTGAGGTACTGAAGTCCTAGATTTTCTGACTTCAGTGTCAGCTAATTGTGAGGAAACATTTCTTTGATAAAAGTAGTACATGAAATTATCCTTTATAGAGACACTATACATAAGTTTTAGCCTGCCTGGAATTAACATAGTCGGACAAAGAAAAAACAAAAAACAGCCAATTCTTGATGCTTGAATTAGTTTAAAACACATCAACTATTAGACTGAACACAAATGAAACATTGTAATATGAATTATTGATAACTACATTAAACCTGTTGACATATTCATCTTTAGCTTCGACAAACTTGGCAGCCCTCCTTGACCTCCACCTGCATCCATAGCGCACCTGGGCAATTCCACAGGAGACACACTATTCCCACTGTGAGAAGTCTTTCTGCTGGCCTCCCCTTCCTCCATCCCTCCTTTGTTAGCCCCACAGGTGTACTCTGAGCCTGAGTGTGTGATTTGTGCGTAGTACTGACCCACTACATCCAGGGTGTAGGTGTGGTTGATGGATCCGAACTCATTCTCCACCAGACAGGTGTAGTTGCCCTTGTCCGACGGCACCACGCTCTCCATGATCAGGGTCCAGTGCTGGCTACGCACCTGGGTACAAGAGCAGCTTCTTGTTACGCACAGACAGAAACGCACACATTCAGATGGCACACAGACCATTAAATACTGAGCCATTAAGCAGAGATTAGATTACAAGAGGTGGTGCTAAATGAGAAGAAAATGAGAAGAAAAAACAACATGACAGAGGGGATTTGGTTGGGAGTGTTAAGACAGGAGATGATGCACTGTGCAGGCAAACGGTATTCAGGCTGATGACGGGCTGATTTTACCAGAATGTTTTCTTTATTCATGCAGATTACATAGACTGATAGTAAGAACCTCCCAGTTTATTTTACATTATAAGTTCCCAGAGTTCTACAAAGTACAATGAGATAAAATGCAACTATATATAATTTTACTATACATCTAACAGAGCCCCTCATGTTTCCATGTTACTGTCTGCCTCTTCTGTCAATCACTGCCATTTCACGTAGCCAACCCCACCCTTGTAGTCGAAGCAGTTTTCAAACATACAGTTATTCACAATTATTTGCAGAAATAGTTTCACCCCTGTGTGGCATCAGCAGGTGTGAGCTAACAATAGAGTTTCCATCTGCACACTGAAGGGAGACTGTAGCTACTGCTTGTACAGGCCTACATTTCACACAATGGAGAGATTATGCCACAGGGCTAGGCTCAGGTACAGCTTTTGTCCCCGCGTTTGTTGACAAAAAGAGAGAAATGAACTGCCCACAGTGTATCTGACAGCCTGACTGTATCATTTCCGTCACGTCGTGGCCGCTTTTTACCCGTGCTGTAATGAGCGCGCTGAAAGCCAAAGGGAAGCGACATTAGCAGCTACATCAACATTAATCTGTTCCTAAACTTTCCTGGCAGTGGGATGTGTTTCCTCATAAACCATCAGTCATTAACCAGGAGCCTCAGACTCGTTCAGCATCGGGTTTTTTCATAAAATGAATTTCCTAAGTGTCCATTTGCATTATTAATGCACTCCATCAGGCTCTAGCATATACAGTAAATAATGTTTGTTATGAGAGACAAAGAGAGGAATTTAGAGGAAAAAAATTACTAAACTGTAATCCAAGTAACTGACATGGGAGGAATTCACAATCAGACTAGTTATAACTGACAAAAATGAAAGAAAACACAACCACACAAGTTTTACGTCGCCATAAAATACAAAACTGGGTAATTTCAGAGCTTATAGCAGGACCGGTATGACATAACTTTTTCAAGGAATCTTTGCACACCAGTTTATTTCTACTACTGACATGGAATCAAAAGTGTAAACTGAGAATTATCAACCTACACAGCACATCAACTTTAAATGTTAACAAGCTCAGCAACAGTGTTTGTAAATCATATTTCATGTCAAAAGAATTGCATGCAGGAATCACTACTAGTCTCCAACCCAAAGCCAGTGAGACCTGTTCTCCCTGATTGAGTTACCTCAAGATTCTGAACTCATTTCAGACCTGACACTACCTACTTTCTCTGTGCATTACTGTTTAGGTGCATTTAACCCTTAAGTCCTGGGCTTACGTTTCTAATTGTTGGGGGTATAGAACCATTTCAAGTTACAGTGAGAGGCTCTGCAAAGTATCCTGGTGAGAAGAGGCGCACGGATGAGCAATTCCAATTTCAAACCAGAAACCCTGCCTTCGTTTCCTCTGTCTACTCTCCTCCCGTCTCTCCAGTGAAGGGTGGAAAAGGGGTGAAAGAACAGTCAGAGAATGACTGGAAGGAGAAGGCTCTCCTTGTGAACACATTCACAAAATGGCCACAAGAACTGTAGCACAGAAAGCAGCGAAAAGCAAGAGAAGGAAGTCAGCTGACATTTGCAATAAAAATTCTGATGTATTAGTGTTTATCCTACCTTATACCCTCCCATGCGGTCCTCTTGGCGGAAAGGCTTGCTGTTTTTAAGCCAGCGCAGCTTGGGCCGGGGGTTGCCTCCCGCAGCACAGCGGAACTTGACTGTGTTGGCAGCTGGCACCGCATGCAGCTTCTTCTCCATCTTCGCTGATGAGGTCCAATACGGAGCGCCTGTGACCAGGGAACAGTTGGTGTTGAGTGAGACTGAGATTTCGTAATCATGTCCACGGCATTAACATTTTGGCATCAGGGCTGCGGACTGGCTAAGGCATATACACAGAAGTGTGACTGCAGAAGAGACAAACCTGAGCCATTCCTAAAACTCCCAGGGTCACCCCCCCCACCCCTTTGGTAACATTGGCTGACCCCCTGTCTGCATAACACAACCCAGAGGTCCACATTCACACAGTTAAACAAAAAACACACACTTTCCCTGCAGGCTCAACGGGGTGTTGCAGAGGGAGGGGAAACATCAGCTCTAAAGGGAGAATGTGCCTGGGCGTTGCCAAGAGGGTAACTAGACCATCACATTCAATTTCATCTCATTCCACTTAGCAGCTTTTTTTCCTCCCTCGACTTCCTCCAATTACCATGGCTGCCCTGTTTATCTGGTTGTCACTTGGCTAGATATGGACGGCAGGGCCTAGGACGCTTATCACCTTTGAAAATCATTATGTGCCATCAGGGGAGAAAATGAATGTCACATTTAACGAAGGATTTCAGAACTTTCATTGCACACTTTTGTCCAGATTTATATCAACACCAAACTGACAACCATTATTTCTGCCACTGAAATCTGTCACCATGCTTGTGTTTTGTCCATTCTTCAGCTCCTTCTTTTCTCCCAATTTCAGTCACTCAGTCAGCTGGATCCCCCCCGCCCGCCCTCCCTTTCTCTCTGCACCTGGGAGGGTGATTGCCTAAGCAGATGGGACTCAGAGGGGAAGAGAAACTCAAAGTCAAACAACAACCCAAACGGTCTTCCACACCATCACTTCCCCCTCATGTAGCAGGCAACAGAGGGAATACCCAAAGATAAGACTGCTACTGACTCAAACATGAGTTTACAACAAAGGAGACTGTTTGTTTCAGTTGTCTTACCTTCACTTTCTTTCCCGCGTGCCCTTACTATCAGCAGAAACTTCCAATCATTTCTCTGGCTTCAACAACCGGACAAGTCGAACATACTTGGAAAGTACAGTCAGTAAACATTGCTCTTCCTTCCTGAATGGATACATACAGTGCTCACACTATAATTAGCCACTACCCCTTTCATCTTCCTCCTCACTCTCACTATCTCTGCTCTTCTTCCTCCATCTGCACTTCCGTACACTCACCATGTTATCACTCCATCCATTCAGACAGAGCCAGATAGCTGGAGACTAGCCCATCGTGAGGTTGTCTCTCAAAATCGACCTCTGACCTCAAGCTGGCAGCCGGTCGGAAGAGGAGGTTGGGACATAAAAGGTGAGAGGTGCCGTTTCCCATGCTCTCTGTCCAGCGGGGTAGCACTTCAAACATGACGGCCCTCAGACCTCTCTCCAGATGAAGCCAAACTCTCACTGGCCCAAATGCTGTGGCCTCCAGGAATCCCTGCCGCCCCCAAAGCCCTGCACATCCGGATCCCCACTCACGGCTGTTTATCCTTAGCTGGCCTGGGGTGAGCTGAGGTTATCTAACTCAGGCGCTGTGAGTCAAGATTTTTTCTCTCCAAGTTCCTCTGGAGAGCTAAATCCACAAGTGTCCCAAAGTAGCGTTTTATTGTTGAAATGATTTCTTGTTAAGCTGTGAAATCCTTCTGTTTACTGTGCAAGCTGAACAAGGCAACTTTGCATGGAAAACTAGTAACAGTGCTGTGAAAATTTTTAGATCTGTAAAAACAATTTATCTCTGATGAAATATTGACTTTTCCTATGTTCAAATGGGTTCTCCCCTAAAAAATTCAAAATTTCCCAAACTTTGAAATAAAGGATTTGAGTCTATAATGAAGTTCTTCTTTGGATAAAGCCAAACCTTAGACCAAGCGATCACGCCAATTAAGCTGATGCGACTAGACTCACCTTTTACGATGGCAGGATTTCCTGAATCCAAAAAAATGAAATATGCAACAACCGAAGAAGCTTAAAAAAGTTATCTAATATGTTTAACACGTTTGAGGAAGGTTTGATTAGATTTGAAAGATAGCGGCAGATCAATCATCTAGCTTTGATTGAGATATTCAGATATTAATCCTGGCTGGTTTGCTCAGATTTATGACATCACCTTTTCCTCAGCTGAGTCCCACCCAACAAGCAAGATGATGTCAAAAACAAGCTAAAAGAGAAATGGGGGTGTTCCTTTATAAAAATTAAAAAAAAATGCACAACTTTAACCAAAGGGAATGCACAGTGAAAGTGAGTAATCAGCCAAATAATAATGATTAAGACTGTAAACGGGACAGAGAATGTATTACTTAGAACAGAACACAGGAGGAAAAGCTCCACGTGGCTTTTTAACTTCATCATGACATCAGTGTTGCCCCGCCCTCCCATCCACCACCCTCAGCATAGCTCCACTCACAGATCCCTGTAGAGGCTCTTCTACGTCTTCTCCAATTACAATACCCCCTGCTGATAACAGACAAACAAATTTTCATCCTTTTTCCCTAGCTTATGTTCGTCAATCTTCTGTACAAAGTTTAAATAAAATGCTCTGTTTTGCAGTGGCCTGATGCCCAATCCATTCTGAGCACTCCAGAAAATAAAGTCACTAATATAAAGCTACACCCCACACTCTCCACTCTCATTCCCTCCCACGCCTACATGCACCCTCCTCCTCCTCCTCGGCCTGAGGCCAAGGCTCCACGCCATGCTCAGAGAAGAGTTGGTACTGATCCAACGCACCCCACTCCCCCTGTCTCTTTTTCTTCTCCTCTTCTTCCCCTTTCTTTTAATAATAATCTCGGTTTTGAATTTTCAGAAACACACACGGCGAGAAAATGCAACTGTACTGCCAGAATAGCCTTGCCTTTGTTTTCAAACAGCTTATTACCACCAGAGTGGCTGGATCTTTTCCCTCTCCACCATTTTTACTCTTGCTGAGTTCTGCTCTCCCCCCCATATTTAATGGATTTCAGGCAATTACAGTCAGCCCAAAAGTGGAGGAGGAGAACTCACGATGAGACGCAAAGCGTGTGGAGAATTTTAACAAGATGTGGAAGCCCTCGTCTTTGCTTCAGCCCCTTCTTGAGTGTGAGTGTGTATGCGAACGCAAGCATGTGTACACGCAGCTGCATAAACATGTTACTACCCCAGATACTGGCCACAAACTTGGGTAAAAACTTTCTCTTTCTCACACACATGCACACAAGCCCATCAGGTGGGTAACTCAGTCCAGATGGGCGTCTTTCATAATGGATGAGCCCAGCTGACTGACTGGCTGGCAGGACGGCTCCATGAGGCCTGACTACCTGTGAGACACAAACTAGAAGAATGTGAGGAATCCCTGTATTCCCTGGAGCTTCCAGCCTGAAAGACACACGCACACACACTCTGAAATCTCGGGAACACTAATGTATGGAGCAGCAGAGATATGGCTGAAAGGCCGATTTGGCCTGAGTTTTGGTGTTGCTTACTGCTGTCTTCTGCCTGAACAAATAAAGACCATCCACTTTCTGTGCTGCCTTCATCATAATCACAGAGTCTCAATTGTTCTAACAAACACTGACAAAGCTAAGTAGATTATTTCGCTTAGGGATTAAGCCTTTCTAAGTATTTGGCTATCACAATCAGCATTCCACACTTAAGTTCTGACATGCTCTTAGGGACTCTTCATTATTTAACAGACTACAGCACTCAAACCACGGTATGTACATTTTTTAAAGCCCTTAAACAGGACTTTTTGTTTTTAGATATGGGGAAACGTGCTACTGGTTAACTGCTTTATCCTTTTGCCACATCCAAAATTTGCATCTGAAGTATCATGAAAACATAGTTGCAACTGCTAGGAGAATGAAGCTTGAGAGCATGACAGAAACGAATGGCAGAAAAAGAGAAAGTGATCCAAGAGAGAATGTGGAAAATGTCAGACAAGTGAACCTACAGGCTTCTACTGTCTGTTTAGTGCATCTTGCTCAAGGGCGCCTAATATATGGGAGTTGATAAGGAACGGGAGTGCATCTCTAACCCAGTCAGACCCCCTTTGGTTTCCTCCCATACTCACTTAACTGCTCTCCATCCGCCCCAGTGTCCTCCGATCGCTCTGTATCGTCCTCATCATCCCCCGACGAGATGGCATCTGCACAGAGTAACCATGGTTACTGCCATCCTTTGTGCACCCCATACACACACATAATAATAAGTAATAAGTAATACATTTAGAATTTTCCATGTTGCGACACTGCAACATGGAAAGCAATCAACAGAGTGGGGCAATTTTTTTTTTTCGATAAATCTTAATAGAGTTGTACACACACACACACTCAGGCTGTTCATCCTTGACCGTATCTTGTCCATGTCCATTTCTTGGACTCAACCAAGCACAGACCAGTCCTATAGCTCTAAACTTCCCATCCTGACCGGTCCTGACCTGCCTGATCCCTGACTCACCTGTGACATTGACTATGAAGCAGACCGTGTCTTTGCCCACACTGGTGCAGGCGTACAGGCCCGAATCCTTGGGCGTGGCATCACGAATCTGGAGCACCTCCTGCTCTATCAGCGTGCGGTTGTTGTTGCCCAGAGAGCTGCCATCTTTGGTCCAGGTGATGGTCCCCGTCGCTGGCAGAGGGCAGCTCAGCTTCAGCACTTCCCCCGGGTGCACTGAGCACACCGTGGGCTTAGAAATTTGGTATTTGTTCGATGCCTCTGCAGAGCAGATGGGGGAGGAGTGGGGTAAGGTTGAAGGGGGGAAAGGAGGGAAAGGACGAGGAAGGAAGAGGGTGCACAAGGAGGTGGAAAGAAAGGTGGGAGAGGAAGAAACAAGCCATTTAAGAAAGCAATAAAACACCAAAAAAAAAATCCCAATGGATGCACTTAAATCAACTTATGCAGGAGGAGCAATACAGAAAAGAGGAGGCCCATGTTTTAAACCACCACACCAACATGTCATTACAAACTCCCAGTCATTTGAAATGAGACCCTTGGAAACCTTGTTCCGTTATGAGGTGTGCAGTGTGATTGGCTGTTATAGATTCAGTGCATGCAGTTATGGCCATAGCAGCATGTGTAAAGAAAAAATAAAAAAAAAATAAATAAATAAAAATCAGTGCTTTGCGAGCAGATGAGGATTGGACATCACTGTGGTGAAACACTCCTCCCCAACCACCCATCCCTTTCCATATAGATGCCAAGCAGCCGGTGTGTGTAGGTGAGTATGAGCAGTGCAGAAAGATCTCTGCAGCCTAAAAAAAAAAAAGGTAATACAACTCCAGCACGTCTGCCCATCAGAAAGGAAAGCAGCCAGAAAGGTCTAGGACGGAAGCAGTTGTCAGGCAGGGGAAGTGGGAGGGGGTGGGATGTGGGTTGTTTGCTTTCTTGGCATTTCTCTGGTTTTGACTGTGCGCCTAAGCTACGAAAACCTTGAGCTGGCGGTAGCCTGACTCTTCTGTTTTCCATCTCTCTCGTCCTCGCTCTTTTTCATAACATGGCCATGGAGGATCTACAGCCTCTGCACAGGATCTGCCAGCCAAGGCAGAGAGCAAGAAACTCAATGCTCTACTCCAAAGTGCATAAAACCTTCATTTCTGGGAGAAAAATCAAGTCTGCCTGCAAGTGCCTGTGTGTACACTGTGTTCTCTGATTTGTACATCTGCACTTACAGAACAAGATGAATGTCCAATATATAAAAAAGAGAATTCTGAATTTCCATAGCTGAGACTGCACTTCTACGTCAGGATGGATTTCATATCCATGCACATTCAGACTGTGAAGCAAAGCTGAGCAAACAAGGAAAAACCTGGCAGAAATACAAGCTGGGTTCTGCCATATATGATGAAGCCAATTCCAGTCACCCTGAGGCTGTTGCAGACTTTATCACACACATTCATGCACACGTGTATATGTTCACTCAGCTCAAATACAGAATGATCTTAAAACTCTTTGCAACCAGTCTCAGAGAAAAATCTGAAAACAAGTCAAAGCTGTTCTCTATAACACAGATGCCCGCAACTTTATGTCTGCTTTCTTCAGTGGAGACAAGGTGAAAAATGAGAAGGATTAAAAAAAAAAGATTTGAGGGAGGAAAGTAGCAACAATGGAAAAGCATACAAAAAAGCCAGTGACGGTGGTATATGTAGAGCATTTAGCTGAAGTCCGATATGTGTAATTATAGAGGCAGTGGCACTCCCTGCCTTTCCTGTACCTCAATACACCTTTTCACCAACACCCCACCCCCATTATATCCCACTGTGTTTCCTATGTTTGTGTCAGATGTAAAGTAAACCTGTACACACACGTACTCCATCCTCGACAGGAAGGGAAAGTCATTCCGCCACAAGCCAGCAGTTGAGGCATGTGTGCAAACCTCTCGCCCCTAGGCACGTAGACACACACAGGTACAGTTCCTGTATTGTCTTTTTTTTTCTCTCCTCTCTCTTTTTCTCCTTCTAACCGGAAGTAATTAACCCCTCCTTCGCCACCCAGGACTGAGTGTGTGGTCTGATAAGAGGTGGAGCTCCTGTGCAGATTGATGGGAGCTGTCTCCGCTACCTTTTTACAATGAGGTTTTCCGCACCGGAGGCCTTCACTTTGACATTATTACTGGCTTGAGGTTTGTTTGTTTTTTTTTCTTTATTCTTGAGATGTTTTAGCTACCAGGACACCAAGCAGTGTAGGTATCTGTTGAACAACTAAAAAAAAAAAAAAAAAAGGGGGGGGGGGAAAACAAAGAAGCGGGGGGGGGAAGGGGGTGCCGGCACAC
>VVAS01009441.1:3318-15752 GCA_015103295.1 Ptychochromis oligacanthus
CGGGAGGGACTCGGAGCAGAGCCGCTACTACTCCACATTGAAAGGAACCAGTTGAGGTGGTTTGGGGATCTGGACTACGATGCCTCCTAGGCAAGATGTTCCGGCCATATCCTACCGGAAGGAGGCCTCAGGGCAGACACAGGACATGCTGGAGAGATTATCTCTCAGCTAGCTTGGGAACACCTCAGTGTCTCGCTGGATGAGTTGGAGGAGGTGGCCAGGGAGATGGTGGTCTGGGGCTTCTCTACTTAGACTGCTGCTCCCCCCAAACCGGACCCGGATAAGTGGCAGAAAATGGATGGATGGGGGGCAGTGTTTTTATAAAAATTTAAAACAAGTTACGTACACTCACTGGTCACTTTTCAGGGTACACCTATTCAGCTGTCTAAGCAGCCAGTAACACGGCAGCAACTTGATACATTTAGGCATGTAGACATGGTCAAGACACCCTGCTGAGGTTCAAACCAAGCATCAGACTGGGGAAGAAAGGTGATTTAAGTGACTTTGAATGTGGCATGGTTGTTGGTGCCACACAGGTTAGTCAGAGTATTTCAGAAACTGCTGATCTACTGGGATTTTCCCACACAACCAATCTGTGGGGTTTACAGAGAAGGGTCTGGAAAAGAGAAAATATCCAGTGAGCAGCAGTTCTCTGTGTGAAAATGCCTTGTTGCTGTCAGAGGTCAGAGCTGATAGGGAGGCAACAGTAACTCAAATAACCACATACAAAGGTATGCAAACAAGCATCTCAGGGGACCACACCAGGTGTCAATCCTGTCAGCTAAGAACAGGAAACTGAGGCTACAAAAACTGAACAGTAGAAGAAAAACTTTGCCCGGTCTGAGGAGTCTTGATTTTTGCTGCGACATTCAGATGGTAGGGTCAGAATATGGTGTACACAGCATGAAAGCTTGGATCCTGCCTTGTATCAATGGTTCAGGCTGATGGTGGTGGTGTAATGGTGTGGGGGATATTTTAATAGGAATGTTTCCAGCACCTTGTTGAACCTATGCCAAGAAGAATTAAGTCACTTCTGAAGGCAAAAGGGGTCCAACATGGTATTAGCAAGGTGTACTTAACAAAGTGGCCGGTGAGTGTAGTCTCACATTATTCCCACTGGTTAAACTAAGTAAAGCCTTGCCAACAGATCCTCTTTTCAGTCTTGCTCCAAGTAAAGGCTTTTGGCAGAGTTCAGAAGCCAGCATTCATGAAGGTGCTTCAGTGCAAATAGCATGGGTATCTTGCACCTCTGTGAACACTAAATGATATATACACGGTTTAGAGCAGCATGTGCTGTCATCCATGTTACATATTTTTTTTCAGAAAAGCCTTACTTATTCCAGCAAGACAATGCCAAAAAACACTGTGCGTGTATTAGAACAGAATGCCTCTCTAGGAAAATGAGTCCTGGTGATAAATCGATCTGTCTGCCTGCAGTCAAAATATGTCAGCCAGTGAAAAGATTTACCATATTATGAAGAAAACACAACAAAGGAAAGCCTGAACTGTTGAGAACTTAAAATCCTACATCGATCATGAATGGGAAAACATTTGGCTTTCAAAACCAGAGCAATTTATATCTTCGGATCTTTGTACTACTTCCAATTAAATGTGGGGTTTAAATAATTTGCAGTGTTTTGGGGTTCAGGAGCATTAAAACTGCAGGTTTCAGGGGCATACTGAACTCAGCAATGATCCATTTTATATGTTACAACTTCACCTTTCCATTTGTGAAATGATTTTACCAGTCTTTTAAAAGGGTAACACAGTCTAACATTAATCCTAGAGGTTAAGCAAATTAGAGCCTTATCAACAGCATCCTCTTTTCTAAAGTGCGCTAAGTAAACGCTGCGTTGCAATATCCATTCAAATATACCTTTATATGAATGCGATGCTTGCTTGTATTGTATTGTACCATTCATGAATTCACAAACAGTTCTTTAGGAAACGCCACATACTAGCTCCATTTTCCCACAATAAGCATTCCCCCACAGCACTGGATTTAGAAAGGAATTAGCATGTGACGGTTGCCTAAGTTGGCTCCTATTTCTATGAGGGGAGATAATGGGGATTCTGTGTGGCTTATTTCCAAGCAGGGACACCTTTGGCCCCAACAAAACACAGCGGTCTCCACAGTTACTTTGCAATTTCACGCAGAGTGCCTGAGAGGCGTAATGGATTCTCTACCCCTCTCTGGCACTCACAGCCAGCTGCTGTCTCAGTCGTCACCACTGCATTAAGGCCGTCCAAATGAGGGAGAGTTCCTTTGTGGAGTAAAGAAAAAAAAAAAGAAAAGCTGTGAAGGCGGGAGGAAGGAGGGGTGGATGGCAAGATGGAGAGCCTCAGTGCATTCAAACAGATTCATGCAGCATTTTTTTTTTCCCCTGCTTTGAGAGTTTGAGGAGAAACGAGTGTAACTTAAGGTGGAATCTAAAGTATAGGGTGTACGCTTCAGTGTGGAGAGTGTGGGTGGTAATTACACTGCCAACACCTCTGGCCTTGGCTTGGCCATATTATAATGACAAAAGCAAGTAAGCTATCTAGCAATCCCACTTCGCTGGTTGAGAGTGGACTGGGGAGGGGTGGGGTCTGTGAGGCACAACAGAAGCTCTTTTCGGAGGTAAACTTGCCTGTAGTTTTACACAGCGACAGGCAGTGCAGAGTTTACAACCAAAGCAACTGCAAGCTCACAGGCAAAATACGCAAGTACCTTAAAGGCTTTCTTGGTAGAGAAAGATTAAAGATTTTTTTTTAACACATTAATCATGCAGTCTCCTGTTTATCCTCTAGGCCTGAGCGCTAAAACTAACAAGTGACCCGATTCAAGAGTCCATAGAGACTTCTCCTGCAAATCTATAAGGAATCCAGACATATGAAGGTTTTATTAATATGCTAGTGAACTCAAGAAAAGTCATGCAGGACTGTTTTACACAACAAATTACAGCTTCTTTTCCAGAAATGTGGGATCCTCCCCAAAAGAAAAATAAGAACAGAATGCAATGAATTGCCAGTTAGTTAAATCCTATATAGAACTATGAATAATGAAATGAAACTAAATGTTGAAACTGGAAAAAAAATATTGTTTGATGCCACTTTTAAAAAGTTGGGACACAGGCAGCAGCTTTCAGAGGTAAATATATGGTGGGGTTCCCAACTCAAGAAAAATGTGGATTTTACACTGCATAATATCATGAAAATATTCAGAGAAATGTCTGTACACACAAGGGGCAAGGCTGAAAACCTATTCCGAATGGCGGTGAACTTTTGGCTCGTAGCTGCAACGCATGAAAACAGGCGTGTTTCTGGAAATCACGGCTTGAGCTCAGGGATAACCGGCGAACGCATTTAATCTCTGCTAACAAGCAAAGAGCAGGACCCAAAAATGCTGCCACCTTCTCTGGGCCCGAGTGCATTTAAGATGCACTATGGCAAAATGGAAAACTGTCCTGTGGTCTGACGAAACAAAATCTGATGGCATCCATTATTTCCAAATTCGTTGATGTCATTACATCTGGTTAAAGACAGGTAGGACCATCTGGCTTGTTAGTAGTGTCCAAAAACGAGAATTCATGATGGTATGGGGGGTGCTTTTATGCACATGGCATGGGTAACTTGCACCTTTGCAAAGGCACCATTAATGCTGAATGATATATACAGATTTTAAACCTCTTTTTCAGTAAAGGTCTTAGATTCTACCAGACAAACTGCACCCTAGACAAGTTGCGCATTGAAAATGTTAGCACATTACGATACAAGAATACAAAAACTGTTGAGCAGCTTCGATACTGTATATTAGAAGGCTGGAAGAAACATGTTTTCAAAACTACAAGCAATTTGTCTCCTCAGTTCCCAGATGCACACAGACTGCTGTCAAAAGAAGAGGTCATGTGACACAGCAGTAAACACGACCATGTCCCAACTGATCAAATCAAGCATAGATTTGTCAAAAAAAAAATATACATATATATATATATAACATTTCTCAGCTTCAGCTCCAACATTTGATATGTGTCTTTGTCTAGTTGCAGTGCTTTCAGTTACACACAGGGTTTATATGATTTGCAAATCAGTGCATTCATTGTTTTTATTGACACTTTCCATAGCTTCCCAGCTTTTTTGAATAAAGGTTTGTCTGAAAACATTATAAAAGAGGAGGAAATAATGCATATACTTTATAATTCCTAATGTATAAAAACATCTTCTTAGCATTTAAGCCCTAGAAAAACAAACATCAGCATATTAGAAACAAATAATAACATAGCAGTGGGCTAGTTCAGTAGTAAATGATATCTAATAACTGGAGGCATATTTGAATCCAAATTATCTCTCTGAGCTGATACCACAAGGGTAAATGTAGCCAATTCTGCTTCATATATCTTCTATATTTCTGGTCTTTTTCAACCAGTCAGAGAAGAATGGCAAGGAAAACATGCTCTTGAATTCCATATCAATGCAGTCATGTGTTTTTGTAGCCTTAGGTGGAAGCAGGGCCATTAACGGTCTGGTTATTTTATCTGCATGAAGCCATTCCCGAGCGATAAATCACCCATGGCCCATATGTGCTGGCCCTGAGCGGTTTTCTTGAATTCTAATGGGAAGGATACACGGGTAATGCCATACCAATCTCTAACATCAGAGTCACATGGCATGAATGACATTTCTCCATTGTTTAAGGAATCACAGAAAACAGATTGATATTCCTGGAAATGCCTTAACCAAAAACTTGCCCCTCATAAGGCCCCCTCAATAAAGTGGAGACTTTACAGATTTTAACCGCTATCAATACTTCATCTTGGAGAAGGCGTGGTGTTGCTTTAATGTTACTCCTTTTGACCAAAGTGGGCCCCATCCCCAGAATACACCAGCAGCTGTATGTCAAAAGTATATCACCAGGCAGATAACCACCAACCCTAGAGGCTATACCTATAATTAGCCCTTTCTAGGAGCATCTCTAGTCTTCCACTATAGACAGATATCCTTTACTAAAGCTAAGCACAGTGTGGATAACTTCTCGTTTTCTGTGACCTGGATGTTTCGCTGGCATGACGCTAGTGTGTGTTTAACAAACACCCTGTTCCACAAGCCAAAGGCTTCACTTGTGGTGTGATGAATGACTCCTGCTAATGGATTGTGCATATAACATGAAATACCGCAAGGGTTTTTTTTTCTTTTTTTGTTTTGCTCAAGATTCACATGTGTGAAGTGCATTAGTGATAATTTATGGATCCATACCACCTAAATATCTGTCATGTCAGAAAGAAAAAAAAAAAAAATCTCATTCAATGTGCTGAAAACACAGAGTACACATACTGACACGTTAATGGCCTAACAATTACAAGCTGAGAAAGTAAAATAATAACAATACTTACAATTTTTCCAAAGCAAATAATCCATAGAAAGATCCATTTCTGAGTTCTTGAATCTTGTTGTTGTTTAAAATTCTGCAGAGAGAAAAATCTGTATAAATACAAAGCAATAGATATCAACTTGCACAGAATGCATGATGATTTCCATGGTGCTGAAATAAAAAACATTTAATGTGTGATGTCAGTGAACCAGCCACAGTGCCAAAATATCAGCAAGGAATGTGTGTTAATGAAATGCAAAGGTGGAATCAAAAGCATCGAGTGTCTTTTTCAGAAGCGAATGGATTCATGACAGAGTGCTACTTGTTGACAGATAACAATATTAAGTCTCCCTCTTTTTCCTCTTGACACGCTCAGTGTCCAGTCACACAAAGTTCCTTTCTGCCAGGAAGGGAGCTGAAGAAAAACAACTCCAACTTCAGTCGAGTGGTTTCTTTCATGTTAAATTGGCGGTGTCTGGTAGCCAAAACTGGGATTAGGAGTCAGCTCTCTTGACTTTGCAGGTAAACGTATCACAATCTGAACTTGCAGCGGCAATGACTCATTGGTGGCATACTCGCCTCAAAGCTGGCACAAAATTAAGACACCGTGGGGAGACATCTTTATAAGGAGACGTCCCTGTTTACAGAAGAAATCCCCAAATATGCATCTCATATTTACAGCTAACACTGCATTAAAAGCAATGTGATTCAAGTTAACAATAGCCCAATTGAAAAAGTAAAAGAGGGTGACACACTTTGCCAATTAGTCTTGTTTAACTTGAGAAAAGTTAAACAGCTGAGAAAAGCTGAGCCTGAGAAAATCTAAGTCTAAAACCTGAAATCTAAGTGTGAATTCTTGATAGCTTCCTCCCTGGGTAGTAAACAGCATTTTATCATCCAGTTTATTTTCCCCGCAGAGCCCATTCACTGCATACAAAGCTCCAAATTCTCCCCTCTGCTGTTCCCGTGTCCCTACCAGCCCTCGCCTTTCTGCTCCCAAAGAGTGCGGGAGCAGGGACTTGTGGTTAGCACAGAGGGGAAGTGGTGGGTGACATACATGCTAGTGGCACCCACAACCCGGGGCCAAACTGGGAGTCATTACAGGGTGTTGAGGGTCTGTTTTATTACAGGGTTGGAGAGAAGGGACTCGTAGGAGATTTGCCGTTTGGCTCCCTGCCGTCCAGAGAAAACACGCACACAAAGAGTTCCTATTTTCTTCTGAATGCTGGAATGGTAGATGTTAAGACATGATGATGTACAAGACCGCAAACCCTGTCACTGCCTGTGTGCACATGATCCGATGATACAGGCACAGATGGTGGGCCTCTAAAGAGTGCGGTCACAAAAGTCTAATTCATATGTGAAATACGTGGAATACCAAATGGATGAATTTACCATGAGAGATCTAGCTTTGGGAATGCGGTTCTTTATCAGCAGAATACAGAGGATCGACAAAAACACCTTTCAGTACAATAGCACTACAATAAATACCAGTCTGAAGACGTTTATGATGTTTGGCTAGTTCTTCTCATCTTTAAGGTTGGACTGAGAATCGCACTATGTACAAGGGCGTTATTTTTGTTTTGTGCAATTTTAGAGTGAAAAAAATGAAAGAAGAACCATATAAAAGTTTGGGCGGCTCCCCCCCCCAAGGTCCTCAGCCTTTGCACTTGGGTCCACCATTCAGCAACACTTTCACAGATGTGAACTTAATGAAAGAGGCAGGAAAAAAAAAACTTCAAAGTCAGAGGTTTGCAAATGTATATCTAAAAATCTTCCAACTTTTTGGCACTAGGGTGGATCAGTGATTATTTTGAGTAGAAGTTTCATGTTTGTAGAAAAGGTTTTCTATAGATATGAAGGCAGATGGTATCATATTGGGAAAAACCTGCTGGCATTTGCTGAAATGATAATTATCTAATCAGAATCTTGAGGAAAAACAGCACTGAAGCAAATGACAAAAGGGTGGGTGAAAAACTAAACGTCCTGATTTAAATTAATGGAAAAGTATGATAAATGCACCATTTATGGAAAAAAAAAGAGTCAAAAAAAGAATTATGGAGTAGGTACTTGAGAAAAGAAGGATTTTAGATGGGAAATTATAAATATATATTTTTTTTATAGAGAATTGGATAATCTCAGTGAATTAGTATAAATTTAAAGGATATCCATACAATTGTGTATACGTGACAACTTCAAACAATGTCCAAACCCAATTCCCAACATTGTCCCAAGTTCATGTGTGAAAACAACTTCAGTGTGGGCCATCACTAACGTTCTTAGAGATCATGTACAGCATCAAGAATTAAGTTTAGAGAGTAGATTTTGAATGTGAGACACCACATATGAATCTGGCTGCATAAATGCACATTTCAAGCCCTGTAACTCTACAAGTTGTCCAAATAAATCTGTAAAAGAGAGTTATCCTGAGTTATCCTGAATCACCAGATGAATCCTTTTCTTAGCCTCTGTTCATTCCTCCCTTCTTTTTTTGCATGCCTAGCCTCCTTTTAAAGCTTTGTCCCTCTCTATTCCTCATGACAGGAGTGTGACCTTGCCACTTTAGAAACTGCTTTGGCTGCAAAGTTTTCCATTTGTGTGAAAGCATTAGCACTGATCTAGCAGAGATCATGGCCATTTAACTACCAGTGTCTTCACTGACCTCAGGACATCTGTAGTTAGACCGTCTGCTTCCCTATCGTCTGTCTCGTGACAGCCGCCTGAGGTCACCAGACAAAGGACCAGTCTATGGAATTTCTTCAGTCTAGGCTTCCAACAATACAGGAGGGGAGTCTTCCTTATCTTGATGCATAGATAAGGGCTGCTTGAGCTCAAGCCAGGAACAAGCTGCTAGGAGAGTCTACGAAATCTCACATCCTGTCTACTGATACAGATGGTATAAATCTTAATGACATTTATGGAAAAGCCTTCTCTAAAAGCAGAATTTCCACTCTTAGTCAGAGAGTAATATAAAATGCATTTGTCTAGATGTTATCTTGTTTTCAATGTGAGTAAAAATTATACTAATGAAAGGTAGTCCTGAGTCTTTACATTATCCAGAGAGGGAGTGAAACACTGCTGAGTCCCCTCACAGCCACACAGTGTTTTAAGGACAAAGCCATGGTTCTCTCCCAACACTTTCTTTGTCCTCAAGAGGCTTTTGGACAAAGAACTCCCGAGTGTGGAAATCTGTAAATCTTCAGCAGGTTTTCAAATAAGATTCAGGCTGCAGATGGGTTCATAAAAACCCTTCCAGAGTGACTTCTTCTAGTGGATGGAAAAAGTACTTCTCAGTTCAGGTGGAAAAAGGACCTGGTTAAGTGGCTGAGGTGCTGTGATGTGCCAAGGTACTTTTTGAAGTTATCCCGCTCTTTCTTGTGCTACAAAACATCTAAGCATGAAGATTTTTCTGCTGTATTGTGTAAGGAAAATGGGCACCAAAAAAGTGAAAAAAAAAAAATAAATAAATGTTGAAGACATAAAGGCAGAGTGATTCACCTGAACTGGCAAGCTAAAAAAGGCACTTGTCATAAACCCTCTTTTTGCCAATTCATTCCTGTAAGTCATAGGTATTAAAATATCTTCTTTCACCATTCAACAGGACAAACCATTAGAGCGTGGTATTCACCTTATAGCTCTGTGTCTGAATGGAAAAATGATCCACCGTTCAAACACGAGGATCAAAAAAAAAAAAGGGCAAGCAGTAAAAATGAACAGACGTGTAGGCACCGCACCGCACATAGCTCATGTTTACACACTGAACTGAATTGCTTGTCTGGGATTAAGCGATACTTGAGGCAACCTGACGAAGTCAAAGCTCAATTGGTCTGCGAAATGAAAGGCTGCAAGCTGACTTTCTGTGCAGCTGTCAGTGAGTGCCTCGCCTTTGGGATTGTGCTCTCTTCTGCAAACACTTCAGAACACAGGAGCATTCCTTTAGACCAACGGCTTGCTCGGAAAGCACCAAAAACAAATCCTCTTAGGACATGCATGACAGCAAGCACCTGCATTCTCCTTACACAAGCACATCAAAGGCCACCGGCATGGCATAGAAAAATTAAGATGACTGACGTAAGAGCAGATCGCACTCTGAACCGATGTGCCTGAATTTGCAATCATCGTAAAAACGTTAAGATCTGAAATCCAAAGGGAAACGACTCCACGGCGTATGACATAAAGGAAATGAAATCACCAGATGATGGTATACCATCCCAGTCTGCACTGCTGTGCAACAAGACAGTTTATTGCACTCCAATGTGTCATCAAACTGGAGCGTGCTTTTGCTGCGGTGAGGGAGGAAATCCCTGCTTTCTTCCTGACATTAATCCTGCGCTGCTCCACAGAGGCCAAAACCAGGTGCACGCATTTTCGCTGTCCAACCCAGGTGCTCCTGTGAATGGATCCTTTTCACACTAAACAAGCCTTGTAGAGAAATATGAGATGGGGGAGCACGGAAAGCTTAAATATAGTCACTTCTTGTCCGTGTGGACACACAGAAACAAAACGCTCGCACCCCTGCACACTACTCGCCCAACCTTTTTTTTTCCTTTCTTTTTTTTTTAAAATCTGGCCGTGAGACATGAAGGTTAAATTCAACCGCTCATATATTAGCCGAGGCCCACACTGACACGGGAGGACAGGCCAGCTGTAAACACATTTGTGTCATTTCCTCTCGGATTACTCAGGCATGTGGTATCATTGGGAGAGCACAAATGTGGGGAATGCAGTACTCATTTTTTTTCCTCTACAGAGCAGCATTCAGAACAGAACTACACCGAGTGACTACGTGCACCCCAATGCGAGGATAAACCAATACCACCAAGCACTTAAGCAGGGTAAAATGAGAGCTAATTAACTGTATAACTGCTCATGTATAAACAGGCAGAGTTGAAGTTAGACTTCTGGTTGTTCTGCCCTTATGCAGGGTAACTTTGCTGGCATGAAGTCAAACCAATTATCCCTGTAGTTCAACAAGTTCAAAGCCTAAGAGAGGGTTTGACAAAATCCCCAAAGAAATGTGCTTGTAGTTCAAATCTTTCTTCTTTTTTCTTTTTTAAGTGAAAAGCTTGGATTAAATTTTTAATTTGTTAGAAGACCCCCAAAGAGGTAAATCAGAAGTACAAAGGAGTGGGGTCAGTATGACGGATGGGTTTCTAATCATACCTAGCTTAACATGCCATTTCTTACAAGGAAATAAGCCCAGGAAGCATGAGCCTAGTTCAAAGATATTGCTGTATATTAACCTCAAAGGGGTGGTAAAGACTATGAACTTCCAAATATTTCAAATAAATAATCCAAAGCTAGAGATTTGGTTGATCTCGCCAATGAAAGCCTGGTAAAAGATGCAGATCTGTTTGTGATAACAAAGCTTGGTACACCTCCAGGAATATACACTTTTCATCACGTCTTTAAATTTCCCAACAGTACACCCAATAATATCATCGCATGAACAGACAAAGTGAGAGCAGCTGAAGAGGGTGGGATCAGCTTCGGCTTAACAAGGCAAAATGAGGGCTGATCATTCTCGAGCCCGGGAAAGGGTTCTCACACCAGCCGAGAACTCCTGTCTCGGTTTGCTACAGTCCACACGAGCTGCGTCGTGGGAGTGTTGTAAAACAGGACCACCACATCCCTTCGAGAGGTTCTTACTGATTTTACGGGTCATAAATTGACACCAGAAAACTTTGCAGTCTGCATAAATTGCCGTTTCATTGCCACTCGTGTCTACAGGGAACTATGAAGACGGTTCCGCAAGTAGAGGGTAGTTGTGTTGTTTTCCAACAATAGACGACAACTGTTTCCCAGAAATACAAAAGTAGAGGATGGAGTGAATTCTTGGGAGTTGCACCGCTTTTTTGTCTGTGCTCTCAAATTACATTGTTCTTAGTTCTCTGGAGCTCAGTGCTAAATCATGAGGAACCAGGATCAACCTCCAATCGATCACTGTCAAAACAAGATGACAGACTCCAAGCTCACTCAAGACATAAAGACAAAGTACACAGACGGAAAGGCCCGCTACATTACTTCAGGGCAGACCGCAGCTTGTTCTAATTCCATTAATCAGTGGATTTTCTTCAAATTCAAGAGCCATACAAGTGTTTTATTCCAGTTTACTACACATCACATCTACTTGCCATTACTGCTTATCATCCTTTGTAATAAGTAAGAGCTTGTTTTGCAAGCTACACTGTAAAGGCATGTCCCACAATCTGCACAGGTAGTGGTCCCAATTCATTTGAGTAACCTACCATATAATTATTAATTCACACATGATTAACTTACCCATTTGATGCATTCACGTGTTAATGAGAAGCTCCAATATGTGAGATTTCATAGTCTGATCCTAACCACAAACAGCATCACAACAGTTGTTGTGGAGCAAATTTGGAAGCACCGCCTGATGCACTCCTAGTGGCTTCTTGATACCATACAGTAAAGAAAAAAACAACTGACAAACAATATGAATGTTAGCGTGAAGGATGTTTTGTTGAATGGGCCGTGCAGTCTTAGAACCATATAGTCTGTTTTTTGGACTAGTCCTTCTGGTAATAGCACTCCATTGAGTGGCTGCCAGGTGTTGAGCTCCACCCAGGATACACTACACTGGCCTAATTTGGATGCAGTTTGGCTCCTGTAACTCGATAAAGTTACTGTGGACACAAACCCAAACTCTAAACTTAACAACATCCCTGCAGAAACTGTGCATTCTCCTACTACACGGTGCAACGAGCACATGTCAAATCTCTACAAATGCAGTCAAGTCCTGTCCTGAAATGACTCCAGATTAATATTTGTGGAAAGTGGATATGAAAATCTAAAAAACCTGTGCCTTTGGAAAGTACTTCGAACCAATGTACATGTGATTTACGGTAAAGCTCTTAAAAACCATGCCCTGCAATGGTCTTCTAACTCTTCATTACCAGCCAATCCTCTGCCTTTCTTTCCCTCCTGGGAGTCCATTATTTGCTTTCTACTCCTGCACCCTGCCCTGGTATTCTCATATTTCCGGCATTGCACACCACCACCACAAAATGCACAGCTTTGACTTACTGTCAAGCTTAATCAAATTCTTTTTTTTCTTTTTTTT
>VVAS01009448.1:3134-13671 GCA_015103295.1 Ptychochromis oligacanthus
GCCCACAACACTTCAGCATTTGGAGGAGCCAGTCCATGGTTGCCTGTTGCCAATTTGACTTGCTTGATTAAGTTAAGCTAACCCACAGACCCTCTGTCTAACTTTATCACTGTATACCTGCAGACTTTTCCTCTCTCCTGTTACAGAAAGACTATCAGCCACAGTACTCATCTTACACACCACTCAGATTATGAAAAAGTCTGCTCAGCTGTTCTTCCATTATCCAATTATCTTTAGCTCCACCTCTGTGCAAACGTAGCAGGCCAGTGCTTTCCTGTCTCTGTTTTCTTATAACCCTTGCATGTCACACTTCTAATTGCTCCCACTGGCTTAGTTGAATGACAAGATGTCTGTTATGTAACAGTCTTGAAGAAACCAGATTAGCATGTGGTTAATTATTGCAGGAGGCTATTAGAGTTGTGTTATCTCTTAGTAAGAGAAGGCCTGCCAAAAGGAGTCAGTGTCTGTGTCTACTGTGTCACCACAGAGGCACAGCTCTCTGCTGGTCAAGTAATATTAAACAACAGATGAAGAATTCAGGTCGGAGCCAAAATGGGAAATACGATATTCACACAGACAAGTATAGCGTTGTGGATGTTATTGTGTTGGGGAAAAAACTGCATTTTTTTTCTGCATCTCCTGCAAGCATGACAGTACTTACAACACCAAATTTTCAAATATTTAATTCTTATGATTGAAAACTGTGATCTTTTGTAATTGCATCAAAACTTCCAAACTTTCAACTTTCCTGATTCACATACATTATTTATGTTTGGCTAAAGAGCATTAATGTTTAAGTAACATCACATGAAAACCTACAGTGCTGACCCCAGAGGTCATGTGTAACATGAGATAACTGTATCCTAATATACTGCTGCCTTGACAACAGCTCCCCTGAACCATTTGTGACAGCAGAGTAATACATTTGACACTCAAGTTGATACTTCATTTATTCTTGTTGTTCATAATACTCTGGAGTCAAGTTCTTGATATAGAACGTTAACAACATTAAAATGCAATTACTTAAATATTAAACTAACTCTAACAACTAAACTACTAAACTAAGTATTGTGGAAAAAAACAAAAACTAACAAGAACAGCATCATATTGTAGGTAGCACTGAGTTAAAAATTAATATTCATGATGCCAAAAACACATGACACAACTTATTGCCAATGTTACGCATCTTGTAATATTGGCAATAAGTGGCTCCTGTGAAAATCTAGATAGCAGTGGTTATAAAAAAAATTCCATATCCAAGGATTCATATACACATTTTCTGATCAGTCATAGATGTGTTAAGAATATGCAGACCAATGAAATTCACAGTCCATTCAAATCCCCTCATTGTGGATGTGAGATTTGCTTTTTTTGCGCTTCACCTTACCATTGGACACTGGGACATCTAATGACTCCAGACGGAAAGGGCGAGGCAGGACGGTGTTTGAGCTTACAATTGGGTTCGTGTTGGAGCCGCTCACAGAGAGGTGCGCTGCCATGTTAACCAGGGGAGGAGAATGGATGGCTGCAGGAGAAAAAAAAGATAGATAAAACTGACAAAATTTGGAAAACGTTAAATACAAGTTGCTTTGGCACTCTGACCCCTGCATAAAGGTTGTAATTAACATTTGAATTAATAAAATCAAATTAGAATACTGTGTTACAGCATCTCAAACACTGAAGATAGCCTATAATAAATAGTTTACATAAAGAAGAATAAATACTGTATATAGCTCATTGAAATAAAGGAACTCAATTGAATAGAAAAAAATGAAATAAAGGAGCTCAATAAGTAAAAATCTAAATAAAATACAATAAAAAAAAACCCAAAACAATACACTGTGTAAAAAGCTGAATATCCTACAATAAAGTGGCTTCATAGAATAAAATAGCTCAAACTCAGTAAAGCAAAATAAAATAGAATAAAAGTGGCTTACTAAGTGTAGTAAAAACACAAGCACAGTAAATGTCATATGACATTAAAGTGACTCAGTACAAGAGTGTAAAGTGTACTGGACAGTGCAAATAAATGGTTTAGTGTACACATATAAAGAACTGAATGAATTTTGGATAAAATGTGAAAAAAATCACTTCTTTATTTATAAACAACAAAATACTTAAATTTGTATTTTTTATTTTAAATTTTCTTTTCGAAGTAAAAGCAAATTCCTTCTAGAACCAAGTCTCATGACTCAGCAGGCATCGTAAAACGCCTCAAAGCACTTATCTAGGCAGTTATTTTGATGCATTATCTGATATATTTTGAATTTCAGTAGTCAATTTTACATAGAAAACTACAGGTAGAGAATTACCAGTCAAACCTGATAAACAAGAAGGCTTAAGAGGTTTCATGACTTTGCCCCAAAATAAGGTTTTAAAAAGCTTTTTTCTACCTTAAGTTATACTTCTACATCAGCTTTGCTGTTGCATAATTCTACCATCAATTCAGGATTCTCCAATCTAACCTTGATTACTTCGGTTTACATTTTTATTATGTTGGCCTGATTAATGCTCTCCTGCCAAGAACTGCCAGTCAGGATCTAAATAAAGACTAGAAACACAGGATGTTAACAACATGCAAATTTATGGCTAAGTGAGAATGAAGTGACAGTCTGCAAAAGAGCTAATTAACTAATTTAACTGCTAATGTGTACTTATTGGAAGTCTGCAGTTTCTTATTCTCACTGTGTCCCTTTGTAGTGTCGCCTCCCAGCAGCTGGCTCGCTCTCTTTGACTTGAAGTAGCTGCTGGCGATGTTCTCGCTGTCACTTCGGTCCAGCATTTCCTTGTACCTGTCCTCTTCCACCTGCTGAAACGCACATGGCCTCTATCCATGTTACCACATGTGTGTGTGTGTCAAGTAAAAGACTAGCCATAAAACACAAACACATACACACACCGTAAATGTCTCTCCAGCGTCAGGACCTGAGCCTCTGCGAGCTGAAATTTTTGAAGCCACTGCTAAGAGAAAGAAAGTGATTACTAAATATTTAATGAAAGCAATCTGTAAAAAGCATATATGATTTACAGTCTTGTCAGCTGCACCATTACTAAAAACTGATAAGCTTTCACACTGTCTATTTTTTTCATATATCACCATCATATGCCCCACCTGATGGCAGTGTTGTTTTCTGCACCATCACATCTGGCAGCCTCCAGGCGGTGATATCCTCATCCCAGACAGCTTCTTTCTTTAAGCGGTCCAGGTTGCTGTAATTGCAGTCACGGCGCACCAGCGGCCCCATACGCTCCAGCAGGCTGTGTAGGAGCTGGCCTTCCTTCTCCAGCCTGCGTATAGTCGCCAGGTAGTCATTCCTCTCCACCTCAAACTCCGCCTGGAGGTCACGGATCTCCAGTTTGGCTGCTTTCAGCTGTTACAACAATGATGGAGCATATGATTCATCAGAAAACATTTAAAGACTCTGCTATTTTTATTTAACATTGTCCAATATCATTTACATCTGAGTTGAAGTAAAGACTAATTTCTGTGGTATTTTGTGGTGTCCAGCTACAGCCCACTTGTTGAAAAGGTGTCATTTTGAGGCTTTGACGTGCAAAGAGAGAACCCTTTTAACACACAAAATTAGTACCTCCCTAAAGAGACAGGCGTAACCTAATTTTTTAGGTTAAAACAGTTAATAAAATACTTTTAATAGTCAGAGCTCATCTCCATCACTCAAAATTTGGGGTCTGTTTGGACTGGTTTCCAATTCTGTCACACGTGTTAAAAATATAAAAGTTTTCAGAAATTGAGACACAGAGAAAGGGAAATTAGTATTGCAAAGTGTCAAACAAAACAACAGATATTTCAGCATTTTCAGATTATTGTATTTGGTTCATATGGTAACAATGATCTCATCAGGGTAATAGACAGTGTGATCAAAAACTGTCAGGAATCCATCATTAAAACTCGATAATCATACCTGATTTAACTTTGGTCAAAGTCAATCTCCAAACCACTGCTTCTATTCTTAGATCATTCCCTGGAAGACCTGTGCTGTCCCATCCCACTTGTGCCTCTGCAATGAGTGTTGGATCTCAGCCAATATGTCAAAACAGCACGTCTTCAACTTTAATTTGATTTTGGGGAAGTGTACAAAGTCATAGGTCAGATGGTGAGCAAAGATTGTGTTTTTGTGGCCACAAAACTCCTGCCTTTTCAGTGTGCTGTGTTCCCGTTGTTAAGGCTGTTTCCACTGGATGTTCTCCTTCAGATGCCCCAGGATGTGACAGCAGAAGTCTTCAGTGACAGTCTGACAGTGGGGTATGAATTCACGGTTCACAACCCCAATGTGGTGAAATTGCAGAGGACACATGCAAGTGCTCAAAACAGGACTTCTAGGGAGTGAAATCTGTCCAGAGGTGCATGAAAAGGTGTTCTTGAAGTCTGGAAAAACTTAAATCAGTTATGGTTTTTGATTTTTAAGGGTGGATACTTTTTGATCACACCTTGAAATTTACAAAAAAAAACCCCTCTAATACATACGCTTTCTTCCCAACAGAAAGATGCTGTTTTGAATCTGTTGTAAGCTCCACATAAACATTTACTTTTGTCCAACAGCTACTGTCACCCACCTTGCCCTGAACTTTGACCAGCATCTGGTTTTTGGCATGGACTTCTTCCTGGATGGAATTGTAGACATTCAGCACCACATTTTCACTCTCCTCACTGTTCTCTGACAGAGCGTGGATAAGCCGAGCTTTTCTCTGGTCAGCGAGTTTCTTTCTCTGCCGGTGTCTCTGTTGTAGCTCTTTGTTCCTGGCCTGCTCCCCTCCTACCACCTCCTGTTCCAGCTGCTGCAGTCTGGGGAAAGACTGAACACTAAGGGTACTGCATAGATGCAAACTTAGTATAATTCTCACTGTATTATTATATCTATTTGACCAAATGTCCTAGTATACCCTCATCTGAAAATAATATACAGCTGGAAACTGATTAGTCACTGTATTTGTAGCCAGTAGTTTAAGTATGATATATCCATCATGTAGTGTGATAAGAAAATGTCAGATACCAGCATAATAACATGTTCAGTATCCCATGAAAAGTGCTGAAGAAAATTGCAGCTCTCGCTACCTTGACCCAGATAAGCAGCAGAAAATGGATGGGTGGGTTGATCGAGAGTATTCATGGTAAGTAACATATATTCCTGATGTTGAATTCATTGTAAGCAGGTTTACCATAGAAGCCCACAAACCTTTCCAGGACATGTTTCTGGTCCAGAGGTCCTGCTGCAGTGACATCAGTAGATTCCATGAGTCCGTCTCCATCTGGACCTTTTTGGGTAGCCTCGCTCACCTACATGAGGGAAAAACATTCAACGTTTTGTATCCACAGGGGTGCTTTGATGCCTCATTTCAGAATAAGAACATCATTTGAAGGGTGAGTGGTCTTCGTGGAAGGTGGGGGTAGACAGTACCTTGGTCGAGGAGGTTTCCTCAGTTGTAGTGGGGCACATGGGATCAGTATTGATGCAGAGCTCTTCCTCAGCAACCTGGGTCGTACAGCTGGCGCTGACTAATGATGACAAGCGGCGCAATATAAAGCAGTATACATGGGATGGATTCAACAGTAAAAACTCTGAAGAAACAGCTTTTACAACAATGTTCAGACAAAAAAGCTTTTTGACAGGGGAATAAAATTCAAAGTAGTTTCATGGCCCTCTGTTGTTGGCGTTTGATTTTCTGTTACCATTCTTAGGGCCAGAGCTCCCCCTGCTGGCTTGTGCCTTCTCCAGACTAGACAGCTTCGATTCATAGGAGGAACGCAGAGCAGCAATGTCCTCCTGCAGCTTTGCCTTGGATTCCTGCTCTGCATTGTATTCAGCCTGCAGCTTGGCCAGCTTCTCTTCATACTCCTACAAAGACAGCAGAATACAGACCATAAATCACAGGGTTCCTATACAGTGAATACTTAAAGGTAAAGTGATAAATTGGTGTGGGATTGGTCCATGTTTGCCTCTTTAATCTTTTCCTTCTTTGCTTCGGTGGTGCTGGATTGTGGCCTTGAAGGAACAGGAAGGGACACCTCAGATGACTGACCAGCCAGCAGAGCTGCATGACAAAAGTTTTCTAAAGGATTATTTTTAAAGACACAGGTGATGAAAATGAAACATTTCTTAGAATCTATGTGTATGTTTAGGAATATTGAACTAAAACAACATGTTTCTCTCATATAAACAAAATTTATCACTTACTTGAAAGGTCAGCAGTGCCCAGCTGGCCTGTGAGGAGTGCTCGCAACTTCTTGATTTCCTCCTGATACTCTCGGAGCAGAGCATCTTTGGGGTCCTCGTTGATGCGAGGCCTATTCTGGATGCTCTTGGCCCGGTTTGCATAACGCAGCGTGCTTAGGCTTTCCTCATAGTTGTTGTCTGCAGGGGAGAGACAGGCGATCATCAAGGTGCGTGTGTTTCCTCCCAGAGAGTCCTGCAGCAGCCTGGTCAGCTTGGAGTCCCGGTAGGGGATGTATTTGGAGCGTCCGTCCACCAGGGCAGAGATGACATTGCCCAGGGCTGAGAGGGAAAGGTTGATCTTTGTGGCTTCCCGGAGTCGCTCGCCAGTAGCACCAGTTTTAGACTGACGCTCACTTCCAGCCAGGTCCACAAGGTTGAGTTTTCCTGCCAGTAGATGTTCCCGGCCAGATGCATCTGAGAATTTGAGATGACAGAGGAAATACAGAGAACATACAACTGTCAGGTTTGTGTCAGTATGTTATAAGGCCTTGAAACACTAAGTATACAGTGAAAATAGCTACAGGCGAGGTATTTTTCACTTACTGGGTCTACTATATTTACTGACATGTTAAATTATCCCATAAGTGTGGACCAACTTTTGCACCAACATTCAACACAAACTGGGGGCAGAACAACAAGAACAAGAACAACGCGGCAACTGAAATAGCTAACAAACCTGAAAGTGATGTTATTTATATATATTTTACCCTTATTTAATTAGAAGGTGAAACTCTTGAGATTAGGAATTTTGTTTACCTTCATTAACCTAGTATGTTTTTGATGGTGAGAGAAACCCATGCAAGCATGGGCAGAACATGCACATGCACTCCACACATAAGGCCCCTGGCACCCAGGACCCTCTTGCTAACCACTGAGTCTCTGTGTACATTTTTATGCAATTTATTTTAGACTGTACTTTTTCAGACAGGCTAAGAGCTCTGGCTTTCTGTATGCTATCAAATTTCTAATTTAAAGATATGGCACCACAGAACGAAAACAACTCTGATGGTGAAGTGCTGATGACATTACGAGACATAACAGGATCACATGCTCCTACAAGCACAGGAAAAGCATCAGCACAAATTAAACACACAGTTAAGGCAAAGATATTATGTGTTCACCAGTGCTGCAGATCTCCAGGTGGATGGTGAAGATTGAGTGGGAGCGGGAGGAGTCTTTGTTCATCAGCGTGTAGCCCACCGCCCGGTTCCTCCACCCTTGCTCTATGATTCTTTCACACTCCCCCACACTGTGCACAGTGTGCATGGAAAGGTCCCGTACATACACCCCACGCTCTGGGTGTTCTTTCAGCTAGGCATTCATCAACCACACAAAACACATACACACACAATCAACAAGTCTGTCAACCTGTTCAAACACCTTGACCTTTAAGAAATCAACTGTGAGTTTAAGTCACCATGGCAACATGTACAGTATTGTGCACAAAACGTTGCACTCACATTTCTGTACTAACCAAAGAACAATAATCCCATTGCTTCTTCTGTTACAGTGTAGTCTCTTTTGTTTATTTAAACAACAGAGACTCACCTCCAATCTCTGCTTGGTGTTGCTTCCCAAAAGGTCTCTGATTTCTTCGTTGTAAATCTCCAAGTAGGAGGCCCTCACCAGGAATTTTGTATTTTCTGCACACTAGCTTGCACACAAAGATGAAACTCATAATTATTCTCTCAATGCGGAGACAAGCCTGGACAAAAACTACAACCATAAGACTGAAATATGCATGCATGTTGCAATTTATAAGATGTTTGTGGTGCAGGGTTCAGAGCAGCTGTACGAACATACCTGAATGCTCTCGAAGATATGTTCAAAGGCCCTTGGGATGACCCCCTTCTGGGCTGCAGGTTCAGACACCCCCTGCATGGTGAAAGACTTTCCACTTCCAGTTTGTCCATAGGCAAAAATTGTGCCGTTGTATCCTTCAGTCACACCCTGTAAAACATGTTTTTCATGAGGCTTGTTAAAGGATAGACACCCTGACAGAAAAAAATTTGTAATAATGAGGTCTGCAGTCATTCGGAACTAGATATAGGTTACTGATGTTGAACTGAGGGTGTCCAGTGGCAAGCGTACTGCTTTTGTAAGGCGTAGCTCTGCAAGCTGGTAATGAAATCAAAAATCATAAACTTACCTCAACTAAAGGATAGGCAATCTCATTGTACATCTGCTCAGTTGTTTGATCAATGTAGTAGGTCCCATCAAAGGTGAATTGTTTGGGTGGCTCATCCACTGCCCCGGGCTTTTCTATGAAGCACTGGCAGCGGTGCAGGTCCATGGTCAGCACCATCTTAGAGCTGAGCGCCTTCTCTCTGTCATTCAGGGGCCTGCACCTGACCACCACCTTCACCGACTCTGACCCCATGTCTCAACATTCACTCCACAGCAGCTGGCTTGTATTGTAGATAACAGATGAAAGTAAAGTAGGACTAAATCCGCTCAGTTCTGCTGTACAAATACATAAACACCGAGAAGTGTGGCAGCAGGATCTTGATGTCTAACCTTACAAATTTCCATTAAAGTTCAGTAAGAAGCGGCCACCGGAATAAAAGCAGAAAAAAAATTCAGACATGGTTTGGACAGACCTTGTCAGGTATCGTTTCAGCTCCTGTCCCATTCTGCTACTCTCCCCGAGGCGTTATGTGGTTGCTTAGCAACCATAAGTAACCGTTGAGGAATGTAACAGGCCCACGGCGGCGGCCATTTTGGTGAGGACGGAGTGAGGTCAAACGCGGCAAACATTAACTTTGTAAATGTAGGCTTGTGTATTACTGTACGGTCATGTAAACATGGTTTGACTTTAACGGTTAATCATTAGTTATTAACCTCTGAAAGGGCTCCGGCATCTTTATTTCCCTAAATCAACCTGCACTGTAAAGCAAAAACAATTAGCCAGAAAGAAAGTTAACTGGCAGCAATTATAAAAGTTGAGTAATGGTTTGAGCAGTCTGCTTAACCAAAAACAAGTAAATAAATAAAAGTCCTTTTTGGTATACATAAAAATGTATTAGCTTCACAAACATTCATATTTGCTCAGATTCGTTTTTGGATTTTTTGGACTACTGGTCAGTAGGCATTGTTTCTCACTATAATCCAACACATAATAATAATAATATAATATATAAATGGTACGTACATTAACTATGAAAATTACCTGTATGATGAATTAACACTAGTTTTCTTGATGTTTTCTCTGTTACCAACTTGACACAGAGATATTCAAGCAATTTGACTTTATAAAACTAAAGCAAATAAGCAAAAAATAAACCAAAACAATTTAGGTCGTAATACTTCTATTGAATACTACTGACAGTGGGTCACCTGAGACTACACTTTGAGGCTACAAGATTAACCTGTCAATGTCGATAACTGCGTTTGATGGAGCAAATTTACAATTACTCAAAGTTTATATGTATACATTTATATACGAGTTAATTTGCCAGTTTTGGATCCCTTGAGGTAATAATCTGATCATGCACCATTTCCAGCAACATGCTTAGTTAAACATGTTAAAATTCAAATAGCTTATACTCTAATGTGTGCACATATTGTCAGTGGTGCCATTAAAATGTTTCAAAGAATATAAAAAGCTACAGATGCACACTAGATTATTAATTTTGAAAAAAAAAATGATGAGCTGTTATTTAATGTTTTTATAATATATAATAAGGACTTCAGTTGTGAACCTAATATAGTGCTTGGGACAGAATTTGTTGCATTGGTAATCCACCAGATATCAATCCAGGTGCAGGTTGTTGGCATGCCAGCTATGAACAGTTGTAAATAATGAAACAAATAATGAAGAAAGTTTAACTGAAGGACTGAAAACAGAAAAGTCTATGTTTTATTCTGAAATGCAGGTCAACAATATGAAATTGTACGTTGGAAAAGACTTTTCCCTGTCCATTTGTCTTGGACAGGGAAACATAACAAGGTAACCTAAATGCTGAAAACTTTGGACTGGAAATCAAAAATCAGAACAAAAGTGGCTTTAGTTATGTTAGAATTCACACTACATTACCAGCTAAACAAAATGCATACAAAAATGAGTAAAAAGGAATCAGTCAAATATATCTGAGTAACATATTTACAAGTCAAGGAAACAATAGGAAAAAGTGTTACGGCTTTGCCATCAGGTGCAATAATCAGTGATTCATTCCCCTTTATGGATTCTGTTTGTTAGTTTCACATCTAAAAAAAAAAAAAAAACTCCTCTGATCCCTTATAAGCACATAAAAATATATTTTTTAAAAACCTCTGCGGAAATACAGTAAAAACATAAAAGTAGC
>VVAS01009455.1:8768-20718 GCA_015103295.1 Ptychochromis oligacanthus
GAACTGTTCTGATTTTTGAAAACATGTCTTGGGAATCTTAAAAGAATAGTTTAACATCTTGGAAAATGTTTTAATTTGCTTTCTTACAGAGCTGCGTTAACAGGGACTAGTTTCAGCATATGTGCATACCTAAGCCGTTAAACATAATGAGAGAAAAGTAGGAAAATGGTGAATCCAAGTCAGAAGCACTAAAACTAGTTGTTCACAATGGCAGAGAGGTGTGAGTCTGTCACATGGCATAAGACTGCTATCCTTTAATTTGAGACCATGTTTCCCACATTTTATTTTTTTTTGGAGGAGCGATTTTGCTCCAAAATTTAGATTACAGGACAAAAGGGCACCAAAGTAAGGATTTATTTAGTCTTGCTTAGACCTGCAGGGAGCACAGTAACATTCTCGTTATATGTTATGTCATTTGATTACAGGCCTGGGGTTCAATGATGATGTACAAGGGGATCGAGTGCCCCTGCCTTCATGTGAAAAACTTTGTGGTGAATTTAAATGGAAAGAAGATTAGCAAATGCACCAAGTGGAATGAACTCCCCATCAAGTTTCCTGCCTTCGATTATGCTGAACATGCGAGCAACATGACTGTCTCAGATGGCTCAGATGATGAAACAACATGAATTACAAGCTTGTAGAGTATCCAGCAATCGAGAAAACTTTGATTTTTGTTGTGTTCCCATGTGGCTTTAACAGGAAGAATTAACGTACCAACCAGACTACTGTATTCTATGAATCCTGTCAGTGTCTACTTGTTAGGATAACCGGAAACATTAATGATGATGGGATTTAAGTGTGCTTTTGTCAAGTATATTTGTCAATATTTTACAGCATTGTACTGGTTAAAGTATTACTGAATAACACAACTGGAAACATGCAAGATTGCTAAACTAGGAATTTACTCTGCGATCATTTTTTGCATGGGATACCACAGTATATTTGATTTACTGTTGAACTGTATGATCTGTAACTGTAACTGAACTGTATGATCACTATGTATGTAAGTGTCCATCACTAAAATGAACTGTAAAAGCGAAAAATAAAAAATATGTATTTTTCCTTTCAAACCCTGGTTGTCTCATGAGACGGGATGCCACTGAGCCTGTGATAGCCCCTCAGAGCCCACCTGTCACACACGCACACAAACAGGTGCTGTTGATTTTCCATTAAATTCAAAGGTTAGTGAGTCACTACTGTTGAGACAGTTACCACCGCTATTTTTAGAAGCCTTTTTTAAGCTTGTTTGCACAAACAGATAGATTACCTGTGTGAGCTCATTGTCTGGATACACAAGCAGGCAATTTGTTTGATCCAAAAGTATTCAAACTGAGTGCCGTTCTCACTTTTGTTTTTTCATTTCCCCCCCTTTTTCGACCTATATTTACAAACTCACTTAAAAAAAAAAAAATTACAATTCCAATTACTTCACTTTGTACTCTAAATGTAAAGGCATTATTATCATGATTTAACCATGAAATATAATATCACACTTCATGGGGGAACTATATGAATTTAGACACATGACAGAACCGGCTTTTCCTGCTTTGGTGCGTGAATGAATTACGCCCTGTAAAGAAAAAGCCACTTCCTAATACCAGCAACTTGTGCGCTCTTGGAAAGTTGGGCTGCGGACTTCGAGGAGGCATCTCTGTCTTATGCTATCAGACTCGTCTCAGGAATTCAGCGGGAAGTGAAGGGAGCCTTCGACTAAGGCAGGACGGAGCTCCGTTTTCTTATGTTGCTTTGTTATTAATTTAAAGTTATTTTTGCGAGTGTAAGAGTATATTAACCAGGCTGCAGGTCCCAGGAGTGATTTTAAACTTGACGTCAGCTGCATTTGAGGATTATTAAAAACTGAGAGCTTCACGGCGACTTCATCTGCATCATGGTCAGTAATGGATTTACCATCAGTACTGAAAGAGTAAAGTGTTCGAATAACAAAGAAAATATACGTAAAAGCATGGCTACTTACTGTGACAGTGTGAAGTTCACTGTGGGAATAATAGGTTACTAAACGAGAACCTGCAGCGTCAGCTTGTTTTGTGTGATTTCAGGAGATGTTCATAGGGTACAATTTTTGTGTCACCTTTCACAGGGCTGCAACAAGGTGATGTGGGGGGTGATAGGGGCGGCTGTCGTCATCACGTTAATAACTATTCCAGCGGTTTATTACAGCAGTAAGTTGGAGCTCTGGCCTATGCGTTGCTTTCTTTCTCTTTCTGTTCTGCCAATGAGAAAATCAAAAGGAGCTTGTGCGACAGCCAAGATGCTAATTTCAAGCAGACTCCTTTACATGTATTTATGTATTTATTAGGTGATCGTTTTATTCAAACAGCAAAACTTTAAATGAACACAAATGCTCTCCAGTCTATTGGTATGCTGCATGAAGTACATATTTTAGATATGTGGTATTGTTATATGCAAATAAAACCCGACATAATGCCCCATATGTGCATAATTTCAGAGTCAGGTGGTAACAAAAGGCCTTTCACCCTTGAAGACTACTTTAATGACACCATTAGATGGAGATCCTACAATCTGTACTGGATATCAGGTATCACCTGCAGTCACATGACCTCTGCTGTATCTTGTCATTTTGGGTAACATGAATTTTCACCTTGTGCACAAGTCTCTTGGAAGCGTATCCATTACTCTTTGTTCCTCTAGATAAGGAGTATTTGCATAAGGCAAGAGATGGGAATGTCTATCTCCACAATGCTGAAACAAAGGAGGAGTCGCTGTATTTGAGCAATTCAACCTTTGTAATATGCTTATATTATACTTAATATATTCTATTTTGTAACAATAAACACATTGTTGTTTATTTTAAATATTAATTATATATTTTTCCAAATGTTTACGAAATCATTTTTATTTCAGGCCCAAGTGGATGCCACAGATTACTTACTGTCAGGTGATTATAAATACATCGCTTTTGAAAGCAATTACACAAAGGTGAGGAACCTCTATTGAATTTCATCCAGTTACCTTAACATGTTTATTTCATCTTTTGAAGGGACTTTTTTGTAATTATCTCTGCGAGATAACTAAAGTCTTTGTGTTCAAAATCCTACAGAAATGGAGACATTCATTCACAGCCTCATATTCTATCTATGACAGGGAGAGTTCGTAAGTAGTCATGTTTTTGTTGTGAGAGTTTTATTAATGGATTTCGGTTCCCCAACCAAAAATATATTTTAAAAAAATGTATTGCATGTTTTGCAGTTGGTAATCTGTTAGGTTCTTCAGGTGCATCATTCATCGTTGAAATTGTAGACACACAGAACTTATAGGACATTATTATCACCCATATTATATGTTTTCATATTTCACTGTAGAACTTTTGTTACACCTGCAAATCTTCCACCTGTTGTGCAGTACTTTACCTGGGCACCAATGGGAAACAAATATGTAAGCTTACACCATGTCATAATGTACTCTTGTCTCCAGTGAAATTGAATAATCTTGCAGCCAGTTGCATTTATCTGAACAAATATTTACACATAATATCTGTAGTTAAAATTATTTTTGGTGCACTAAATTTGTGACTCCTATGTTTGTAGCTGAAATCAAAACCTGCAACTACATTTTGTCTTGCAGGCCTATGTTTCAGACTTCAACATTTTTTTAAAATCCAGTGTCAATGCTGAAGCTGTACAGCTGACACACAATGGGAAAAAGAATGAGATCTTTAATGGCGTCCCTGACTGGGTGTATGAGGGTAAGTGACGTTAACTTTTTCAACAATGTGCCTCTGTGTGTCTAAAGAAGATGGTTACTAATTTCTTCCAACAATTTTAGAGGAGGTGTTTGCATCAAATGGCGCAATATGGTGGTCCTCGACTGGAAAGTTCTTGGTGTATGCGGAGTTTAATGACACAGAAGTTCACAAAGTGGAGTTCTCTTGGTATGGATCCGAGCAATATCCTCAAACAGTGGCACTTCCATATCCAAAGGTGGGATTATATAACTTTTCAAACATTAAATATAGTTTACTGGCAGGATATCAATTTGATATTTTCAATTGCCAGAATTTCATTTACATTTTATATGAACTCTTCTCAAAAACTCTAGTTATCTGTAATTATTTATCATGAATGATATATTTGTATTTGTATAGGCTGGATCAGCCCTTACCAAGGTGAAACTTTTTGTGGTTGATACCACAAACCCATCCCACCGCACACAGGTGTTTGCCCCTGCTTCTGTTTCTTCTGGGTCTGTATATTCTTTGGCGTATGTTGTCACGTAATCATTTAGAGGAAAATGCAATGTCTTCATGGTCTGTCTTATCTTAACCTTTTTCACTTTCCTCAGTGATCACATTTTGGGCTCAGTGACCTGGGTTACAGACGAACGCGTCGCTGTGCAGTGGCTCACAAGAAAACAGAATTACGTGATTGTACAGATCTATGACTTTGATGGAAGTCGCTGGAAAGAAAAACAGGTAGCTATAACACCTCTGGTCAGCAAATCATTATGATGATCATGCACTTCTAATTAATTGCAACTGATGCCTTTACTCTCTATAGAAATTTGAGCAAACAAGCAAGACTGGCTGGGTGGGCCATGTAAGTTTCCAAAAAGTTACCACTACTGATATAATTCATCCTCAAACTTTGATTTGATGTATGACTGTAACATATTACTTTTTTCTTTAGTATGTGCCCCTGCCTCTTTTCTTTGCTGAAGATAAGCTTAGTTTCTACAAAGTGATGAGTGACACTAATGGTTACAAACATATTCATTATGTGAAAGATGTAAGTATTTTAAAAATATATTGTGCAGTCATTTAAATTGTGTCTTCATTGTTTAGTGACTTAACTAAAGGTCTTTTCTTAAGGGCAAAGCAACCCCTGTTACCTCTGGGAAGTGGGAGGTTATCTACATAAGCAAATTAAAAAAAGATGCCATGTGAGTGATGAATCCATTCATTTCTGGGAAAACTGCATAAACCCTTAAAATATTAGTAAAAATATATAGACCTGGTCTATGTGAAATTCTTTTCTACAGCTATTTTGTGAGTAACGAGTACAGAGGGATACCTGTAAAGAGAAATCTCTACAAGTAAGGAATTATTCTTGCCTGTATTCCTTTTTTACTAGTCAATATCTATATGATTCTATCTATAAAGAATCATATAAGTGGTGTGAAATGCTGCCCATTTTTTTATCAGGGTTATGATTGGAAGCAGCCCTTCTGCCCCCCAGTGTCTCACCTGCAACCGTTATGAGGACAGGTGTCAGTACAACTCAGGTTACTTCAGCTTTGACGCCTCTTACTACCGAATGGACTGCTACGGTCAGTTACCCATCCACATTTTCTCTTACTGTAAGCAATAACTCACTCATTTGGGGTAGTGAACATCTGTGAACAATAATCCCCACTAAAGGCATACAGACGATTTGATGTGTAATCCACTTCTATTTGTGTATATCCTGTTTTTGTTTCAACCAGGACCTGGATTCCCCCTCTACACACTCGTGGATAACAAGGGCTCAGGTGCAGATACATATACTTGTGAAATATAAGTTTCATGTAGTTAAACCCAAACACACTGTTAAATGAGCCATTGTAATTGCATAGTTTACTATTAAAGAATAGGTCCATTATTTTTTGAGGTGGTCATATCGCAAGTGCCCAGATAAATACTCAAATAGATTTTGCTTGCTGCAATTATTCATTCTGTCCATACAGGCCAGTCTTATTATTGTTCTTACAATGGAACTGATAAGGGATCAAATCTGAAGATAAAAGTGAGGCTTTAGTAGTCCAAGTTAGACAAATTTTTAAGTACTTTTAAGATTATGCATCTCTTTGTTTTTATCTCCAACTGAAAATGCGCAACAAAAAATAGTTAATTTGGTGCTAAAAACACAAAATTCATTTTTAAAGATATCCCCTTGATTTATTATGTTGGACCACTGAAAGCTCATGTGAACTTCAGATTAACTTTAGACTGCAATAAATCTGTAAACCTGCACATCAAAAAGCCATACTAGGTGTTGTGGTGTCATGCAACCAGTAGATTGATTGCACTGACCCAAGTCCAAGTAGTTCCAGCTGCTCCCTTACTTCCCAAGGGGTTGCCACAGTGGATAGATCCACATATTTGATTTGGCACAGATTTTACACCCTTCCTGATGCAGCCCTTCCATTTATTGGGGCTTGGGACCAGCACTAGGAGTATACTAGCTGTGTCTCCTCCCATTCTCAAACTGAGGATCTCTTGTATGAAAGGGGAATGTGTTAGCCACTACACCATACACTGTGTTGTTAGTTAATGAAGAATGTTTGACAATCTAAAGACTGTGCATTTAAATATTTTTTTCAAACATTTTGTACATACAGTTATAGGCAGATTGGTTTAAAGACATCACCTCAAGCAGAAAATAGATAAGGTAATTCATGAGGCACTGAGAAAAACAAGAGCAACTAATAAAAATGTTTCAGAGAAGTGAACATTCCTAAACATTCTGAACACTTTTTTTTTTTATTATTACAAAATAAAATATAGATATCCAGCTTTATGTTTGCTTTTTGGGCACAACAGTGATTTCCATTAGTACAGCTATTGTTACTTTGTTGTGTTTATTTTTTCAGAGCTCTCCATTCTTCAAGACAACAAGGACCTGGAAAATATTCTGTCTCAATTCCAAATGCCAACAATGAAATATGGCACCTTAAAAATTGGAGGATTTGGTGAGACAATGCATGTTAAAAGACCCATCTCACAAACTGTTGAAGACATGAAAATACTCTGCTTTGTATTTTAATTATATCTAACATGCTTTTTTGCACACGAGCAATAGTAGTAGTAGAAGTAGTAGAAAATTCCTAGAAACATTCATTCTCCTCCCTCTTCAAAAAAGCAGAGTAGACATACCAATTTACCAGACACAAAATGTTTCCTACTCCACTTAAAACTAATTTTTATTGTTGAGTTACGTTTTTTTTTCTAACAGATCTTTGGTATGAAATGATGTTACCGCCCAATTTCAAGAAATCTAAAAAATATCCTCTTCTTATTGATGTGTAAGTAAACAATATTCAGAAGTCCATGTGATAATGCTAAAATTTATGGAAGTAAATTGACAGTGTTGCTCTCCCCGTGCAGTTACGGTGGCCCCTGCAGTCAGAGTGTGAACTATCGCTTCAAGCTGAACTGGGGAACGTACCTCTCCAGTTCCCACGGGATCATCATCGCCAGCTTTGATGGAAGGGGAAGTGGTTACCAAGGTGATGAAATAATGCACTCAATATACAGACGCCTGGGGACATTTGAAGTGGAAGATCAGATAACGGCTGTGAGGTAAAGTCCGTCTAAACTTTCAGTCACCTCTGTGATAAGTCTTGTTCTTCAAATGCTGTATGATAAGCAAATTTCATTTCTTACATACATGTAAATGTCTTAATATAAATACATATCTGGCTTAGTGGTTCTCCAAATATGTTTCGGTTTTTCCCTAGATAATAACTGATCTCTGTGTTACAGGAAATTCATTGACATGGGTTTTATTGACAAAGACAGAATAGCAATATGGGGCTGGGTAAGCCGTATTTTGTCTTGTCCTTTCCTTTCTTTAACTTTATAACCACTTTTCTTGCCTTGACTAATCTATTCTGATCTTCAGTCATATGGTGGTTATGTCACCTCAATGGCCTTGGGTGCTGGAACTGGACTCTTCAAGTGTGGTATTGCAGTGGCGCCAGTAGCCAAGTGGGAATATTATGGTGGGTAAACATGCAAATAGCCTGTAGTGTATACACTCACCAGTCACTTATTAGGTACACCTTGCTAATACCGGGCTGGACCCTCTTTTGCCTTCAGAACTGCTTTAATTCCTCATGGCATAGCTCCAACAAGGTGTTGAAAACATTTTGGTCCATATTGACATGACACACGTTGCTGCAGATTTGTTGGCTGCACATCCATGATCTGAATCCCTCTTCTCAACACATCACAAAGGTGCTCTGCTGGATTGAGATCTGGTCACTGTGGAGGCCATTTGAGTACAGTTAACTCATTGTCATATTCAAGAAACCAGTTTAAGATGAATTGAACTTTGTGACATGGTGTGTTAACCTGCTGGAAGCCCATCAAAAGATGGGTACACTGTGGTCATAAAGGGATGGACATGGTCAGAAACAATACTCAGGTAGGCTGTGCCATTTAAACAATGTGCCACTGGTACTAAGGAGCCCAAAATGTGGCAAGAAAATATTCCCCACACCATTACACCACCAGCAGCAGCCTGAACCTTTGCTACAGGGCAGGATGGATTCATGCTTTCATGTTGTTTATGCCAAATTCAGACGCTACCATCCAAATGTTGCAGCAGAAATCAAGACTCATCAGACAAGGCAACATTTTTCCAGTCTTCTGTTGTATAATTTTGGTGAGCCTGTGCAAAGTGTAGCCTCAGTTTCCTGTTCTTAGCTGACAGGAGTGGCACTTGGTGTGGCCTTCTGCTGCTGTAGCCCATCTGCTTCAAGTTTCGACGTATGCATTTAGAGATGCTCTTCTGCATACCTTGGTTGCAGCAGGTAGTTATTTGAGTAACTGTTGCCTTCCTTTCAGCTCAAACCAGTCTGGCCGTTCTCCTCTGACCTCTGGCATACCACACCATTCTATGTAAACACTAGAGATGGTTGTGTGGGAAAAGCCCAGTACATCAGCAGTTTCTGAAATACTCAGACTGGCCCGTCTGGCACGAACAACTATGCCACATTCAAAGTCACTCAAGTCACCTTTCTTCCCCATTCTGATGCTTGATTTGAACTTCAGCAGGTCATGACCATTTCTACATGCCTAATTGTATGCCTTAGGTTGCTGCCATATGATCGGCTAATTAGATATTTGTGTAAATGTGCAGTTGAACAGGTGTACCTAACAGAGTGGCTGGTGAGTGTAATTCTGCAGGCTGCTGTGAGAGTGTTGTTTTCCTCTTTTGTTGTTGTATTCTTTCTCTTTGTATCTCTTTGTATTATGTAAAGTTTCCTTTACATAATCAAAGTGATCACTACTTTCCCGCTGGCAATAACCTGCCATATCTGCTCACTGAAGGCCGTAAAGAGTCTTTAAGTGTCATATCAATAATTGCTGCCCTCAGATAGTGAGTCTTTACTTTTTTGTCACGAAAATCTTTGTGAGTTTAAAGTGCACTGAAGCTACTTAAAAGTCTTTAATATTGTAAATCTTGTTTTTAGTAAAGTCATGATGAAAATTTTTGTATTGTACAGGGCTGTATAATAGAGCTTTCTGAAAATTCTCCATCATGCATTAAATGATGCAATCTGCAAAGCAATGATTTTGATTATTCAGCTGAACTCACTAAAGACTGAAATGTCATCTTAAGAAATATTTAGAGTGAAAATTTATATTTTTTTATACATGTAACCTTTTGTTGTAATCATTGTACTTCAAGGCAATATATAAAGTTATTAAATGCCCAAAAATCAGTTCATTTTCAAAATATTAATATTTTCTGAACTTTTTAGTAAGTTAGGCTTTATGAGGTTAAATGAGCATAAATTTAGAAATTAGCTGACCGCATTTGAATAAATGTCAGTGTCCATTCAGCAGAATAAGAGAGATAGTTATTTATTCCATGTGTTCTTCTTTCTTGACAAAGCCTGGTGCCTACATTACCCAGAATGCAATTCTATTGCTATCACAGTTTGAGAGTTGAGTGTGTTATTGAACCCTGAGCTTCTGGCCTCATGCACAGATAAGGAATGGGCTATAGAGATCTGGTGATCACACCTCTTTTTAACTACACTCCTAGATTTTCATTCAGTTTTGAATGTCTTCAGACCAACAGACTTGATGCAGTTTAAGATAATTTGTGTAACCCCCTCTGCAATTACAAAAGGCTTTTCACTCTTCAAGACCTGTTTACGGACACTGAAGTCGATGGAGTTCACCTTTAAGATTTCTGTATCTTCTTATAGCTTGGTATCTCTTGCTCTCAAAAACCTTTTCCTTCCACATGCTAAATAAGTGTGATTTGTTTTTTATGTTTCCATTGTATGTACTGCACTTTTGTGATGTTTACTGAGTGATGTGGTGCTCTTTTGTAGATGCAGTGTACACTGAACGCTATATGGGCAAGCCTACAGAGAATTCAGATGCCTACAAAGTAAATATCCTACAAATCAGCTGTGTGATGAAGTACTATGCATTTCTGGCTTGAGATACTTGCTGTCATTCTTTTTTTCTTTTTTTTTAGAACTCCACAGTGACATCAAGAGCAAAGAACTTCAAAAGTGTTGACTATCTGCTGGTTCATGGAACAGCAGATGGTACGTTCTGTCTTTTCTTTCAGTCATTTCTGTTTTTGATAAGACCTGAACACGTGGTAGCCCTTTTTCTCATCGGGGTACCAGGTAACACAGTAAGCCATGCACAAATAGACTCTGTTTGCCTTGATAGAAACTTGAGCTTTCAGTCACGTAGTAAAAGCACTGTCTTTCCCGTAGACAATGTCCATTTCCAGCAGGCTGCACAAATCTCCAAAGCTCTGGTGGATGAGCAAGTGGACTTCGAGGTGATGGTAAATATTGGCTTAGGGAAGTGAGGCTAATATTGGCCATGATGCTGTTGATTTAATGAAGATTTCAAATGGAAAAACCATGGATTATTATGTGCAGTTTAATCAAAAATATGTGTGATTTAAAATGTGTATGATGCTACATGGAATTAATTTGTAGAGTCTATGCACTAATCTTATTCTGGTTTTGCTTTCAGTGGTACACTGACAAGGACCATAATCTCAGTGGATCAGCCTACCATCATATATACAGGCTCATGAGTCACTTCCTGCAGAAATGCCTCCTTAGTCCCAAATAGATGTGAAGGATGTAAGAGTGTTTGTAGAAAACAGTTGTCACCACACTTTCTTTTTTTAAATTCACTGATATTCTGAACGTCAGGTTGAACTCATTTTTAGACTTTTTTATGTGCAACAAATATTGGATCGCTCATAAATATGAGCATTAGTATTATATGTGGAATTTTGTAGGTTTTGTCAAAATATGTGATATGCAAAGATACAAACCATAGCATGCATTTATAGTTGAAAAGATTTTTTTATGTGTGTGATTGTTATAACATGCATTAGCTATATTGCACTGCACTGATTTGTTACAAAGTGGAGTCATTTGTGCTGTAGTAATATCCTGATGAAGGTCAAATAAACGTTCTTTTGACATATGACAGTTTCATTATTTCTTTTTGTATAAATGGGTCCTTTATTAGTGCAAAATAGGGTTACTAATATCCTTACAGTTCTAACATACACTGCAGTTTAAATGAATTAAGTCAAGTGAAGCAACACTTAGGACTATCAATATATAACACTTTAAATAAAATTTTAATGTACGTTATCTAAATTATGAGCAGTGCACAAAAATGTAAAAACAAAACATTATATTCAAAATGATCAACTGAGATGAAGTCAATCAAACATACATGGGCATGGATTTATTTGTTGGGGCAGAGGTCATGTTTGATTTGGACAACTAAAGTAGCAGATTTCATCATCCAGCTGTTATTTTTTTAACAAAAGTCAAATATAGTCAGGGGAAAAAGGCGGAAGCTGTCTAATGGATTGAAAGTAACAGGTGATATGCTAAGGTTTCTGTGACGGAGAAGTCACCTGGGAGAGTGCTCCTCAGCTCCACTATATAAGCAGATCAAGAGGGGACCATGAAACAGCTCCCGAAGCCAGAGAAAAGAAGGACACCATTCAACGCACACTTCAATCCCTCACTGAAACGCTCGGCAGAAAGAAGCACAGGTGAGAATATTTGCAGCCCTTTCTAAAATTTAGAATATTTTTACAATCACTCTTTATACATTTCTTTTCACATTTTTCAGAGGCTCAAACAATGAATAGTGCTCACTCCTTAGCCGGACTCCTGTTCCTCATCATCATCCAAAGCA
>VVAS01009492.1:5095-15134 GCA_015103295.1 Ptychochromis oligacanthus
GTCAAAGGTATGTTCAACACAATTTTATCCTCAAAGTGAGGGCTGTCTGACTTTCTTGCAGTACATGTACAGTTATATGATTATACAGATTTTGGCATACTTTCAGGATAATTTCAGGAACATAATGTTGGTATATTTTTTTTACAAGCATTAGAAAACATAAAACTGAAATTGTGGAGAGCAAATCACCTGAACTTGGAATCAGTAACTCACTCAAGACCATAACAAAGTCTCTTTGAAAAGTGTTTCACTGTGTCTTTATTTTTTGAGGTGTTTTATCTTGATATGTAAATTTTACCTATTTTGGTCATTACACCATTATAAGCCAAATGGGTGGGTGGCTCTCAGTTTATAACACTGAGACTTTCTAAAGAAAATGAAATAATTTGTCTTTAGTCAGTTAAAATGTGTGCCCCCTTGTGGCTGTTAGAGGGTGCTGTACTTCTTTTCTGGCTGGATGTGCTGCTGATTGTCATTTTTCAAAATGATTAATAGATGAAAAGGACGGCCTAGCAGTAAGTTTAAAGGAAGCGAGTCGATTGATTGAAGAAACCAAGGAGAGAGAGGTCCAAATGCAAAACAAGCTGAAGGTAATGGAGCAGCAAGTCCAGATCCTCAATGAGAGAGACCAGGAGGTACGTTCTGTGCTGACAAACACTGTTTTTTATTGTATCTTCTTAGTTATTTAAAGCTAAGTTCAAGACAGGATGTGATAGGTATGTGTAACTAATAAAGAAACTAAAAAATGAAACGTGCACTTAATGCATTCAAACGTTGTCAGCTTTATAGATTTTAAAATATGACCGGAAATAATATATACAAATGTGTCTAAAGCAGCTGTGCTTCTCTTGCTTACTGAAATGTGATGTATGAATGAAACCTTTGGATAAGAATGCTTCTTTTTAGTGTCTGTTGCAGTAGTTTTGATTTTGTTTGCAGAACATGAAGAAACAGAGGGTCGCAGATGCTGCGGTGGACAGCATGAAGCAGCAGATGTTGGAGCTGTGTCGCTCTGACACACTGTCCAGAGCACGGGAGCAGCATGACAGAGACCTTGCTGTCATAAAGGAGCAGCATGAGGCTTCTCTGTTAGCCCTGCAGCAGAAGCTAGACTCTGCCTCTCAGGCTTTGAATGAACAGGTCTGTAGTTTCATTGTCACAGCAATGGAAAATGTATCAAATTAACCATAAGACAAATGTTGATATATTATCATTACTGTCTAAGCTAGAGTGCCTCTCTGTTTGTTGTTTCGCTGTTTCCAGCTTGATGTTGGCCAGAAGTTACGGGAGCACGTGAAGCTGTTGGAGTGCCAGAGAGAAGAGGAGCAACTGGAGAGGGCCAGAGTGGTGAATGCTCTCACTCAGCGCCTGGAGGAGAGTCAACAACAATGTGCCAAGCTGCTGCAAACAAGTGTGTGAAGGGGTCCACATAAACATTACTGAGCAACTACATGCACATGAATTCACATATGTTATTCTTACACTGAAATGATCTAATTATCTGCTGTTTGTTTTTCAGATTCAGTGCAAGAGATGAGTCAAATGCAAATCAAACTACACCAGGCACAGTCAGCCAAGGCACTGAGTGAGAACATAAACAAAGTTTTACAGGTTTGTCCTTGGATTTTTCTAAAAAAAGAACCACTTGTTATTTCTGATGAACAGGTTGCGTAAACTTTTCATTTTTTTTTTTTTTTCCACCCTAAAGGAGGATATGGCTGATCTGAAGGAGCAGATCGCTCTGTATGAATCTGCAGTGAAACACGGAGTTATTGCGTTAGACCTAAGCAGCGATTGGGAGAACCAGCTGTCTGAATCCTGTGTGGATCTAGGATTGAAGAAAACAAACAGAAAAAATGGCACACTTCATAGGTAACACTGAACAAAGAGCAGTCATTGTGATCCTTACTCCATACTTTCCCCTCTACTGCTAATATACTGTACATATGTATACTTTAATATCACCAATAACCACTGGAAACACATTGTTTTTCTGTTGCTTTGTCAGTACTGCTCTGGCTCACCTGTTAGACTCCAAGCTGCCCAAGGATGAAGCTTTAAGGTTGTTACGAGTGGAGATGCAACGCTGCCTGGGTAGTTTGAAGGGGAAGCGGCAGAAGATCACTCAGCTGCAAGAGGAGCTCCAGCACTGTCAGCGTCGAGTGAACGAGCTACAGACTGAGTTAGATGAAGCAAAACTCAACTCTTCGGTGAGCACTCACTCCTGAATATTGATAATTTTTCTCCACTCAGTTAAGATTTATTGGCATAAAACATCAGTGTGTTTTATAAAAATACCTCAGAGTGTGCAAGATTCAGTGGCTGATGCACTTAATCATTTACCCAGGTCAGAGACACCAGCCAGATGAAACATCCAGACCTCACTGGAGACTCTCAGAAAGAGTTGATGAGATTACAGGAGGACAAAAAACACTTGCAGGAACAAGTGGAGGTTGGCTATGGTTTATTGTCAGATTAATCGTGTTCTTAGTTTTTTGACTGTCATAAAAGACTGTTGTCCTCTCCAAACTGTAGCTGCTAGAAAAGAAGAATAAGGAGCTGAAACAGAGTGAGGAAAAAGTCAAGTCTGCCAATTCTGAGTTGTGCACCAAAATGAGGGAGATGATCCAGGAGCTCGACCAAGAAAAACAAGAAGCTGCTGAGAGGTAAAACTGTGAAGGAATAGAGATTATATTTGACCCTTTCTTTGCTTCCGTTTTCTTGAGTTGTGTGTATTTATCTGTGTTTCTTTTATTTAGATCTGACCGGATTCATCAGCAGTATAGGGATGACGTGGTTAACCGGATCAGAACTGAGCTCATGCTGGAACACAATGCTCAGGTTCAGCAACTGTTGGCACAGCACCAGCAGCAGGTTCAGCAGTTACAGTAAGTCTCGTGCAACTCACGCTAAAATGTAGTCGTTTTCACACTTTTGTGGCTCACTTTTTATTTTCTCCACAGAACCCAGCTCTCTGAAGCTAATGATAAGATTTTGGCGGTACAAGAATGTTACATATCTGTCTGCAAGGAGAAGGACTTGCTTGAAGAAAGCAAACGAAGGAGAGAGGAGGAGGCGTTGACCAGAGAGGAGAGTGGCACAGCTATGGAGAAGCTGAGAAGTGAACTTGAGGCTCAGCATCAGGCCTCAGTTATGGAGCTCAAAGCTCTCTGGTCCAAAGAGAAGGAGAATGAGATCCAGCAGCAAGTGAATTCTCATTTAGCCTCCGCTGAGGCTGCATGGAAGGAGGAACTGCAAAAGGTATGACCTTTAAAAATTACTGCCCAGCTCTCTCATCTTACTAACGGTGATTTCATGCCAGACTTATTTTTTTTTAATATTAATTTCTACTTTTTGTGCAGATGGAGAAGACCTGGGTCCAGGCGCTGGAGGAGGCTACGAGAGAGAAACGCAGAGAAACTGCTGAGGTGAACTGTCAGACAGATGAGAATGAAGTCGGTCTGACAATTTCGGCTGAGGAGCTGGAATCCAGGCTCAGTGCCCAGAAACAGCAGCTGCAACTGGAAGCTGACAAAGTGCGAAGCAAAGCTGTGGAGGAAGCCAGGAAACAAGTCCAGAGAGCATTACAGGAGAAACACCTGGATGACATGGCTAAGCAGGTCAGTGGGCTTTTTAATAATTATATTTAGAGGGAAATATTTTTGCTTATTTTAACTGTCATATAACGTGCATGTGTTTTGTATTAGTAAAGTAGACCTACTTTAATTTAAAAAAAACAAAGTGTTTACTGCCGGGTAACGGTGCTACTTTTAAAAATCTGCGAAGCAGTACAAGGCTTTTGGCTTTGTTTTATGTAAATGGTAAATGGACTGGTTCTTATATAGCGCTTTATCAGCTCTGGCTGGAGCCCTCAAAGCGCTTTATGATCTACCGCAAGCCTCATTCACCCAGTCACACACATTCTTACAGGCACTTTTTTCTACACGTAAGTGCTTTCTATCCAACATTCACACACATTCACACTCCGATGAACGCATCTGGAGCAACTCGGGGTTCAGTATCTTGCCCAAGGATACTTTGGCATGCAGACCGGAGAAGACTGGAATAGCCAGGAATCGAACCACCAACCTTCCGATTAGTAGATGACCTGCTCTACCTCCTGAGCCACAGCCACCCCGTGGTCGCAATCTTTTAGAATATTTTGGACTAGTCTGACATATGCACCAAGGCTTTGAAAGTTGCACTGGACTTAAATCAAATTACCAGACTCTGGTTTCTGACTAAGAAAAGCATAAGTAATGGGTTTTTTCTGCTATGTGAATTATCCATTTGGCTTGTAGCTTAGGCTTTTTTTGAAACCTCTTATGTCACAGTGGTATGGTACGCACGAGATGCTTCACACTCACTGTTAAGAACAGTTGCAGTACTTCGATTAAAAGCATGAACGGGGGAGGACTTTAATCAGCAGTATCTCAGTGCAGCATCTCCTTCTCACATCTGGAGCCATGGATATCCAGAGGTTTATAACCAGCAGAGCCCCTGAATAAGTCTCATAACCAAGAAAGCTGTAAGCTACTAGAACTCGATCCCCCAAAGTTTGGAAGTCTTTTTTAGTTTTCTAACTAACCTTAAGGTAATGCTGTAAGATTGTTGAAGTGTTCATGGTTATGAAAAATGACCCCAAATTAAATCTTTTTTTTTTCTTTTTTTTAATTTACACAAATTTTAATTAAAACCAGAAATATTACTGAATCATAAATGAGCTGTTGAAGTCAGGAGGTTGATACTTTAAAAAAATAAAATAAAATAAAATTGCTGGAACATTTCACCAAAACCTGATGCATAACAATTCACCAGAGTGGAGGAAATGAAGTGTCAGACCCTTAATGTCACCTCAATCTATTTCGGGCACAGAACTTTCCATTTAAGCTACTTTCCACCCATGTAAATATTTACATTATAATAAGCTTTCTTTTCTCCTTGCACACTTTCTCAGCTTCTTTGAAATTATGGCTCCATTATTTGGTTTTAGTTAGTGGACATGAATATGTGTTTATGTTTCAGGTTGAAGGGGCAGTAACCAGAGCCTATAACTGCTGGATTGAGGATCTGACTTCATTACCAGAGTACCAAGCCGCTCTCCAAACAGAGAAGGAGAAATGGGAACAACTGCAAGAAAAATCTACAGAACAGCGGGTATGACAGAGTTTTTATGTTTATGATTTAAAAAGAGTCACTGCTGTCATCTGGGTTTTTATATTTATTTAAATGTTTTAGATGTCCCAGGCCCTGAGGGAGGCGGAAGAGCTATGGTGCAGGAAGCACAAGTACCAGATTGAGGAGAACAGCTCTGGGGCACAAAGGATGGAGGAGCTGCAAGAGGAACTGGCAGCTCTCCAGAGCCAGCTGGAACAAGTGACCAGAGAGCAAGCTGCTCTCTTGAAAGCTGAGCTGGGCGGAGCAAGAGCAGCCTGGAACAGAGACAAACAGCAGGAGATCGCCATCATCCAGGCCCGCAGCGAGCAGGTGTACCAAGCCAAGCTCCAAGAGCAGTGCAAAAAGCTGGAGCAGACTGTGCAGCAAGCCAGAGAGGATGCCGATCTTCAGAAGAAGGAGCTGCTCCTACAGATGGAGGCCAAGATTCAGCAGACTGTGAGGGCTCGAGAGGAGGAGTGGAGATGTCAGCATGCAGAGAAGGAACTGATCCAGAGACAGCAGATAAGAAATGAATTACAAGCAGAGCTTCAGACTGCGCTGGCAGAGGTCATAGCACAACTTCTCAGGGATCCCAGAACAGATCAGCAGGGTACTGAAGACACTCGGAGGTCCAGTGGGGCCACATCAGAGGCTACAATAACACACATCATCCAAACTTCATGCAGAGACATGGTCAAAAGAGCAGTAGCCCAGGCTAAGAAGGCATGGAAAACAGTGAGTTGTTATATTGTCTGATTTCTAAAGATGAAATAAACAGTTAATTAATTGAAGAAAAAAAAAGTCTGCAAACGGTAAAGGTTAGAGTGACGAGAGAGACAAATAAAGTACTCTGAAATTTAAAAGCAATTCATTTTTCAAATCATTTTTATCTTTACAAGTACTGCCATGAATGAATCCTACAGCATTTCATTTTTATTTTTACAGTTGTGTCTTTTAAGTGGAAAGATGTTGAGTTTGTTTTCCCTCTTAAGGTTTTATTTATGCTCCCACAGATGAGTGAAGAGCATCTGAGCCATGTGTTAAAGGAAACACAGGAACAGCATGAGAGAGAAATCAAGAAAATGCAAAGTATGCAATGTGCTCTTCTCTCCTCTCTTAACAAGACATTATGAAACTTTTTATTTGTGTAGCAAAACGATATGCTCTATTCACTGCATGAAACAATAGTGGTTATCACTAGTTTACATGGAATGATTATACATTATTTTCAGCAGTCTTATCCCAGAGGAAGGAGCAATCTTATTGTAGGAAGGAATGCAGTGAAACTGTAAGTAACCTCCAGAAGAAGAACCAGGAGCTCCAGAGACATTTAGAGAAAGCCTGCCGGCAACTCCAGCACAGCGTTAGAGAGCACAAAACTGCTATGCAGCATCTCAAAGGTAGTGCATTTAAAAAAGTTTCTGTAAATAGATTTTTTTTTATGAGCTGACACTGCATATTTGTTGATGGGATACATGCTGTCTATTGCAGATGAGCATGAAAGGAGCTTACAAAGGGTAAAGGAGGAACATCTGCAGCAGTTAGAGGAAGTGAAGAGAGCCAAAGAATCCTCAGGGTTTGTGTTTTTTTTATTCTTAACATTGGTTTAAAGTACAATGAAATATTGTTCTATGCTGTTGCCAAGCTGCATTTCAGTTATGTCAAAAATAAAATTACTTCACAAAACTCATACATTTTCTGTACTGCCTTGTATCCGGGGCCATACCTGCATATTCACACTCAACAAGCTTCTATCATTTTATTTTTTAATTTACCAGTCTACTTTCATTCTTGAGATAAATAGCTTGAGCAGGACTTTTACTTTAAACTTGCAATAATCTAAATTATCCCAGCATCCTGATCTATGGGGAAAAATGCAAACTGGAAAGAAATTGAGAGACCTCAAAGCCACATCATGGGACTATTAAACCCTTCTTACTCTGGTCCAACTATGTTTTCATTTATAACTATTTGATTTGCTCTTTATGTAGCTGATCCAGATAAGGAAAACTGAAAGAGCCAAAAGGAACAAGGTCTCTCCCATATGTTAACAGTTGGATAGTTTCTGAACTATGCAATTAAAGACTAAAAAAATACACATGTAGTGAGGAAACTAATTGGTGGTCTTTTCTTTCTGCCGAAGTTCTGATCAGCAACAAAATCTTCAGCAAGGCCTGGAGGAGATGAAGCAGCAGTACCTGATGACTGTAGAAAAGATTAGAGGTTGGTGTTAGTGCTGGGGGGAATTGTATACATATATGATGTTTTGTGCCAAATTCTTTGTGTTTGCACTTTCATTTACAAGTACGAGGCTCACTTCCTACTGGATGCACCTGTAAATAAATAGATTGTGCTTTTTATTTCAGGAGACATGTTGCGTTATCTCCAGGAAAGTCGAGAGCGTGCAGCCGAAATGATCCGCAGGGAGGTGCAAAGAGAGAGGCAGGACACTGCCAGAAAGATGCGGCGCTATTATCTGACCTGTCTGCAGGAGTTACTGGAAGACGGAGGAAAGACTGCAGGGCAAGAGGCCATAATTATCCTAAACTTGTTTGCTTGCTTCATCATGGCTCCACTGGCTAATTGTATCGATCTCCCTGTCTTCTGCAGTGCTGAAAAGAAAATCATGAATGCTGCAAGCAAGCTGGCAGCCATGGCAAAAGTGCTGGAGACACCTATCAAAAGTAAATCAGGAAAGAACCACAGTCTACCAAGTGAGTGCTACTGTACTAAACTTCTTTACTGTGGATTTTCTTTTCCTCTGTGTCAGTGTGGTTTGTATCTGTGTTTTGCATTTACAGGTTGTTCGATGGCTGTGTCCTCCACTGGCTGCCCTCCAGGTAGAAACGCAGGTTTCACTAAGAACCTGTCAACCCTTGCTGAGCTTCCTGGCTTCAGGCCAGAGGAGAGATCCCACAGGGAAAAGACTGATTCAGAGCAGAAACTAACCGCAGATGGGGGGACTAAACCTTTGAGTCACCAGGACATTCTTGCATCAAGGAAGGAGGAGACCTCAGTGGATGCAGGGATGAAAAGTGCTTACACCAACCTCCCCTCGTACAGACCCTCTCATCAGAAGGCTTCTCCATCCCATGTGGATTTCGTCAATGTGTCCATGACGAGTAAAAGCAGGGAGGTGTACCTGCAGGGGGGTGACTCCAGCACAGCCAAAAACCACCTGGAGTCACAGCGACAGAGCAAACTTTTCGTCATCCAGGAGGCTCCTGTCAGGGATGAGAAACAGACTGACTGGAGCATGACTAGTAGTGACTCGGACACGGGCTTCCAAGTCCCCAGACTGTCCTACTCAGGGAAGAAAGTAGAACCAGTGAAACCCTTTTCTGTGTCAGCCAGCAATATAGGGGAGTTTGGCAGCCTCAGCCCTGACGTTTCTGACCTCACTATTTATAATGAGATTGCCAAGAAGACACCTCACACCGAGGCCTTTACCCATGCACAGAGGAGTATGCACAGAGAGCCTACTCCTGGCTCTGAATGTGAGAAGGAGCAGGGAGTCTGTTCAAGGCCTCTGTTCTCTGAGTTAAGACAGCGCCAACAGGACAGCGGCTTTGACAGTCCCTTCTACTCACAAAAATGACAAAGGAACGGCGGCCACGAGGTAAAGTTTCGGTTAGCTTATCAGATAGTGCCTTTGATACAGTGTAAAATGTTTACATTACATAAATTTTGTCCTGAAGGTGCTTGCATTGTGGGTGTATGTTTAGTTATTGTTGAAGAGATAGTTTCATCTATTTGAAAGCTTTGCTTGGTGTGTTAGGTGAGAAGACTGATACCACTCTGATGTTTTCACTTAAGCATGAAGCTACAGCCAGCCACTGGTTAGCTTAGCTCACCATAAAGGCTGAAAATAGAGGAAACTGTTAGTTTGACCTACTAGCGTGTTTAAAACTCACCAATTAAAGTGATATGTTGCTAAAATAATAGGAATAGTAATGACAAGTTGTGTGTCAGACAAACTAGAGAGAAGTTAATTATTGAGCTTCAGAGATACTGACAGATGGACTTCGCAGCCTTCGCTTGCAGTCTTTGTGTGAAGCTAACTGGCTGCTGGCTGCAGTGAATATCCATATTTACCCAAAATTTTAAATTATTGCTTTATCGCATTGTGTAAGAAACACTGGCCACATTTCATATCACACTTAAACAGCAAAATTCAATGCAGTAATGGACTTTTCATCTGTTTTGAGTAAATCTGATTCTGTTTAAAAAGCTCTTATGTGGGGCTGTTATTTTAGCAGAATAGTTTATTTTTGTCTCAGTTGGTTTGTTTGTGTGTGTGTAGTCAGATTTATAAAGGTTTAAAGGAACTTTTAAACATTAATAAATCTTTAAACATGTACAAAAAGATTTCTTAGTGTCTAAGCCCTTGAGTCTAAAGCCATGAGTTACAAACAAGTCTACACCTGTTTTAATATCTGCCACAGCAAAAGTGTAGCAAAAATCCCACGTAAAAACAGGGCAGCCAGCTGAGAGGTCTGTCTGAGCTGTAAGTGATGACTTATCTGTATTTCTAGTCCCTCCAGTAAAGACCTTTTTCAGTCTTTAATATCTATTTAAACATTTACAGATGTGTCTACACACATAAAAATCTGAATATGGACACGCAGACTGAGAAACAGTTACGCAACCTTTAACACACATTTGAAAATAATTGTGCTACAATAATAATCCTGTATACATCATACATAAGTGCTCTTAAAATATATATATATATATAGTTTAGGTCAAAACCTGTAACTCTGGCACACAGAAGTTCACTGAATGAGAAATATTTAGTTTGCCCTCATAAGTACACCAAATACTAGATTCTTGCTGTGTCCTGTTTTCTCTTTCTGTGGTCATGAGGTTTTTAGATCTCAGT
>VVAS01009508.1:6477-21214 GCA_015103295.1 Ptychochromis oligacanthus
TGTTGATAATTAAGCCCAGTGACCTCTGCTTTACCCCCTTTGTTGTCAACCCTTTAATACCACAGCTCCTATTCTTTGAAGGAAAGGATGGTTGCGCCCCCTAGTGGAGATATGATGAAATGCGACAGGTGAACAGATACTCTAGACAAATTACATATAAGCAGTGTTTATGGCTTTTATTTAAGAAACTGACATGAACCTAATAGATCCATGAGGACAATCTCTCAGTGTTTCTGATGAGGCTGGAAAATGAAAGGGAACATATATATAGGTGTGCATCAATATACAGCGACACATAAATTATCTCGCATGAATCAAATTTAATTCAGTAGATTTGTCTTTTTTTTTTAAATATTTTCTTGTTTTACATATTTGTAAGTAGTTTATATTTGCACTAATCTATTTACACTGAGTGTTTCCATAGGTCCGTCGTCACATGTGGCTTTAAGCTTGTTCAGCAGGTGCCACTGGTGCAGTTTTCTTACAGTCTTCACACACATGGTGGCAGGATCTGTAAGAATAATGTTCAGGTAAGCGTAATGCAGAGGCATAAGGGGATTTATCATCCAAAGAGTACAGACATGGCTGATAAAAACAAGTACGTGTGGAATCTTTTAAAGCATTGTTTTAGTGGCATTTACTGAAGGTGGTGCAACACAACAAAATTTACTGTTTGAATGGGTTGCAGTGTAACTCTGATGGTCACTAATGGTAGTAAAGCAATTAAGTATTCAGATAATGTAAACAAATTAATGTACAGTCAAATATCAAAATAAATTAAGTTGTACAAAAAAAAAAAATCATCCTCTCAAAAAGTCTTTTTCTGATTACTGACCCTGCTCTTCCCAGAATCTGTAAACATTACCAAACAACATGATAATATTACACATGACAGAAATTCAGCACCTGCCCTCCCTGTGTCTGTGACCAGGGTGATCTCCCTTTGACCTGGGTCCAAACCCAGGTCCAAATCCAGGTCCGCCCTGAATCCCAAGCTCCTGAAACTTGTTCCGACAAGTTCCAGCATAGGAAGCTTTCCCTACTGCATATCCAAGGATCCCTGCAACTGAAGAAGAAAAATGATTTCATTTATCACTGCTGCCAGTTACAAACTGACATTGAAGAAATTGTAAGATACAAACCTGCTAGTTTTGGAAAGGGACCAAATCGCTGTGATGATTTCCAAATACCTGCATGGGGGAAAAAAAAAGTGACAATTATAGAAACATCTGCTTTACTTTTGTCATTAAGATGCAATTCAAAGAATGGGGTGTGAATGTCAGTGAGTTACCTTTGTAGATAAGACCCCCAGTAACAGCCATGCTGCCCAGAGATAAAGGAAGAGCTAAAAATAGAAATAAACAAAATTAAACAGAGGGTGCTCTGGAGCTGATTAAAGCCATACAGTGGAAGACATATGGGGAAATGTTATAGTAGAATGAGAGTAAAGCTCTTTTATAAAGCCAGAGTGTTCAAAACAAATGTGTAACACACAAAGGTGTTTTCTATGTGATTAAACACTGGTATTTCCCATACTTTGCTCACCTAAAGTTCAACTTGACTGAACTTTGACCAGTACTGAAACTCAACAATGTCCACCGAATGCGAGGGAAAGGACGGATACAGGAAGTAGTGATTGGTGCCGTTTCATGTTTACATAACTGCATGATGAGGGAAGACGAGCAGCAGCTGCGTGGCTGGTGGTGAGTGGAGCTGAGATGGAGGCTAAAGACAATGAAGTGTTGTCACTTGAAACACGGATCATCTTCAGTTTGCGGAATCTTAATGTGAGCGAGTCTGACCACAGCATTTTTTCTTTAGTGCGCGCTGTTCACAGCAGCGTGTAGGTCTTTTTCACGTTTGCTGTGGTGATTCTTTTCTGACAGTGGCATTAAAGCTGTGTGGGTGTGCACAACCGACTGACATGTTGGTTTTGTTGCACTTGTTGGAGCAGACCCCCCCCCCCCCATCTACAAGCTTTGGTCACCTCAAGACACTCCCAGTCAAACTCCACCCAACTTTAACCTGAACTGAAGGTCTGATCAGCCAGAGTAGTGTGGTTATAGTATTTCACCAATTTCACTACATGCAATAAAAGATGAGCAGAGAATTAAATAATCATGAAAAAATACACATACTGTAACTGTGACTGAGATAATGATGCAACTGTATAATTTTACTGATAACAATTGTTGCTATTTTTAATGCACCCAGATATAGGAGTTTTTTTTTTCCCTTTAGGCCCCGCATTGAAATCCACAGTAAAGAATGTAAACACTCAACGTTAAGTGAACAAGGGTTTGATTGATGAGCCCTAACCAGCGCTTCTACTACGAAAGACTTTCTCAGTACACATCAAAGAATATTCTCAAGTCTTGTCTCTCACTTGGAGTCATTTGAAAGGTGTTTTGATGAAAGGTTGTGACAAGTATAAGGGTGTTTACTAAATGTCTGAAAGAGATTACCTCTGTACCAGAAGCTTTCCTCTTGGCACTCTTTCCAAACCTTTCTCACATCTTCTCTGTGAACGTGAGCATCACTCAAGGGGCACTGTAAGACACACAATACAGGTTAGGTGTCATTGCTGACATGCAGTGGTGCATCTGAGCCCAAACCGTCCGTTGTTGCGTCTCACCTTCCACCCCCCTTTCACGGGAGCTGAACCTGGAGCAGCAGCAGCTGCCGCTTCCTCTGTCTTCACTGTTTGCCCACTTGTTTCAGTACTCATGATCTGAGATTCTTCTGTGGCTGTTTGTTCGAACAGTACTGCACTGCTTTGTAAGCTGCGTAAACTTCCCCCCTCGCAGTGCCTCAAATCTAACAAGCTGTAATGGCTCTTTCCTGGATTGTTAACTCCGCCCTCCTCGATTAAAGACACTAGATGCTCTGCCCATTCAGGGTTGTTTGAGCATGAACTTAATAAGGCATGGGGCAAACTCTTAAGATATATATAACTAGGCAGAAAAATAATGCACCTCTATTAAAATTAAAATAAAATAAAAACTGTGTGACAAAAATGTGTACCCATTTGTCAAATGAGATCAAATGCACACATTCTCACCTAAGGTGTTCCAGTTTAGGTTTACCTCTGTACACCAGTTTACACCTCAGTGTTTGACACACCTTCACGGAGTATAACCTAGTCTTTGTTCTTTCATAGCACCATTTGGCAGAAACAAGTGTGGGTAAAGGTAACATATTATCTTCGTGTGCAAATGAGCATATTTAGGTTAAAAATTTAATGGAAGCAGTCAGACTTCATGGTTGAAAATGTTTCATAACTTTTTAAATACTCGTGCTTTGCACAGGTCTCATGAAAAATATTCAACATGTAAAGCACAAAGATAACAGAGGGTTAACAGGCTACCTGCATTCTGTAATCAGTAATACTTTTCAGTAATATTTGCCTCAAATCCAAGGCAGGCATTACTTTATTTACAAAAATAGTTTGTAAAAATAGATTTTGAGTTTGAAGTCAACCTGAGGAAAAAAAAAAAAAAGTTAAATATGCTGACTCTTGCTTTAGCTTGCTTCATTCTGCAGAAAAGAACAAGTATTAAATGGGTTATTTTATTAGAAGCACACTCCTACAAGCCAAAGGTCAAGGTTCTCTTTACTACCACTAATAAAAATGCAGATATCAGGGCTGCAGCTTTTCTAATAATGGCACATACTGTCTGTACTTAAATACCTTTCAACAGGTTACACTGTAAGGAGCAAAGTCTCACTTCACTATTTAGAAAATGCATTTGTTTTCTACTGATCTATTAATGTCACTACTGGGAATTAAGTAAGTAACTTCTATTTTCTATGTCATAACTACTGTAAACTGCACAAATTCCAAAAAGATGCTCAGACTTATAGGAAACAACAGTAACTGTCCACACAAATTCGTACAGAGCTAATATGTAAAACCGAACCACACCTCGACACTCATTGCAAAATGCATCATATTTATCATAAGATGCTTTTTGTGTCTACCTTTCCCTCTGAAATGTGGTGGAGCAGCATAAAAATGAAAACACAGACATGAAATGTAAAGGAAAACAGCTTTAATGCGCTCTTAAATGCACTTACACTGTAAACTACTGGTGACCAGTATTGACACTGCTAAAAACAAACTGCAGCTTCACTCCTGCAGGCATCAGTGGGCCCAGGAGAAATGGTGATGTAGCTGGAAATCAGGAGAAGCACATACACTGCTGTGCAGGAGCCATTGCAGTGGGCAACCCAGCAGGCCGCTTTACCCAGCTCCACCAGTTAAAGGTAATATAAATTTAATAACGGGTGTTTTAATAGGCTTCTCTGTACTCATACTGGGTATAGTTTACCAGCTAACCATTAAATCAGAGCCCTATGAGTAATACCTTAAGGTTACTGATATTAAAAAAAACAAAACAACTTTGGGCCCAACAACGTAGCCACATTCGTATTCGTTCGTTTTGAATAAAAACTGGGATTTTCCAGTCACATGACAAACGGGTTTAACGGTTGCTAAATCTGACAAGGTAACCTGAGTGAAGGTAAGCATTATTTGGGGGCAACACCTGTGCAAACATCCTGGAAGTTAAAGCGCTGTCAGCTTACCTTCGTAAAATGAAAAAACATAATTCACATTACCAAACGCACCGCCGCCTAACTTCCAGCGAACGGCGTTGTCATCAAACGAACCCAAACCTCGATTACGCTGGGAAGTCAAACGACCAATCAGATTTCATCGTGGGCTGGTTTTGGGCTTGCACGAGGAAATTCCGGTGATTGACGTGCTTATAGCGCGGCCTGTTTTGGGAACTCTGACCAATCACATTTGTGTGTAGGTGGGGCCTATTTCTTTTCCCTCCCTCTTGTGACATGACACCTTTATTAACCAATCGACAGCGAGCGAGGGCGGAGGCGACAACAGTCGGCCTTCAATCATCGTGTGCGGGCGTGGCTTACGTTCACAAGGCCCGCCTATTGGCCGGTCTGCGGACTTCCCACAGACAGTTGTATGTTTCATAAAAATGCACTCTGATGCGGCAAGTAAGTAGTAACGTTAGAGAGGCTTTTCTGCATCAAATTACGACCCGGTAGCGAGTGTGGTAGAAGAACTAATGGATTATTTGTGTTTTTAAATCTGCGTTTGTGTCGTGGCGGTGTGGCGTTTGATGAGGACGCGTGAATTCTCTGCTATTTGCTGCTCTCTTTGTATTTGCTAGTGCTGTCTTGGGCGACAACAAAGGGAGGATAGCTGCTGTAATTTTAGCTGTTTTAGACATGTGGGAGGCTGTGTTTGACAGGGCAGATTTTCCGAAGTTAATTTTTCGTGTCGCGTTAGCGGTGCTCGGTGAAATGCGGCTGACGTTAGTTAGATTCACAAGGTTTTCGATGGTCAATCGGCGTGTTGACGTGTTTATATTCATCTTTGCGGGTGATGTGCAGCAAGTTTCAGCTCACACTTGGGATCCACGCGGTACCATTGCAAATCGGTCAATTTTCTGGTCAACTGCGGACTGTTACAGGGAATGAAAATTGTGACGCAGTTGTGTAAAACATCTTACACTGTCTGCTCCAGCACTGCCGCCGGGTTTTGCGGCGCCTACACCAGCTGCTGCAAACGTCTGCGCAATGCTTTTTGGCCAAAGCGCAAATAATGTTCTATATTTTTTGAAGCAGTGTAAAATGCATTCAATCAGTTAGTGTAAATGTTGGGGGGTAGAGGGGTCTGAGAGAAGTAGTTGTTTTGCAGAGGCATGGGAATTGTAGTTTAGTATCCCAAACACAGCAGAGCCTTCAATGGCGTCTTTAGAGGAAATGGACTACAACGCCCATACGTCCAACTCTCCAGATACTTTGTAAACTCTGTGCAAGTTGCGCGTCTGCACTGCTATTTTAGGTATGCAGCTAGTGCTATCTGCTCGGCAGTGTGTTGGTTTGTGTGTGGTTTCGGCCTCTGGAAAAATGTTAAAAGCATCGGTGTTTGGGGACAGCTTTTGATCGGGAGTGCACAGAAGAGAAGGTAGCACGCCTGATCGTATGTTGTCGAGTTTCCACATCTTTCGAAGAATGCAGAGAGTCCCTCCCTCATTCGTGTGAGATATTTTCAGCCGTTCTATGAAACGTAAACCCTGGAAAACTGGAAATCAAGCGAAAGCGGCGCATGCACCGTGAATGTTACATGATTACTGATCAAAAATGGCATGAGATTTAAGCCCCAGTGTTCTTGCTGGTGCTGTGATGATGTCACCTTCTTGTGCTCATACCAAGCATGATCAGGAGCGCAAGGCTAAGTGTCACACTTTAGGTTACAGTTCCTTGACGTTATATTTACGTTTTTCTTTTTTTGGAAATAGATTTTCAGCTGAATTCCCACTTGACTACACTGGCCAGCATCCATAAGATCCACCACACCTTGCACAGGCTGGTAAATGCAAATTAGCAATGTGTGTGTGTGTGTGTGTATGTGCTTTATTTCAGCATGTGTGTGCACTGTACATTTGCGTCCTCCTCACACACATGTGTTTTGAACAGAACTTGGCCGAGGACGTTGGACAGGACACCCACCCCTCAGGTAAAAATGCACCTGCTCCTTGTCTCTTTCACAGGCAACATAGAGTAGCTGTACATTAACCTACTGTTTTCTGAACTGGACTGCCAGTGATTGGGTAGTATTTGAATGTTTTGCTAAAGAAAGTTGGCATAATGCATGTAGCTTCATGCTTTAATTTTGCCCTCCACTTATTTCCCTAGCTTGTTGCTCTAGAGCCATGCCTCCTAGGAAAAAGAGGAGACCCTCTGCTGGAGATGACATGTCAGCCAAGAAAAGTCGCCAGGACAGGTGTGAGATCCCTTTAATTAAACATTCAGTGAACTTGAATATGTGTGTAGCAATGCTACTTTGCCATAAGGAAACATACAGTAGGAAAACTCAAATAGTGCACTGTGTGTGTAGTATGGCTAAGAGTTTCTCTTTCACTCACAGTGTTTTCAGGAAACACGAAACGTCACAAATCCGCGAGGAGGAGACGTTTTCTAGTAAAAGATGCTTGGAGTGGTTCTATGAATATGCAGGTGAGTTCACCACACATTCTTGGTTTATTCACATTTAAACTCTGCTCAGTGCAGTTTGTGTTTAACCTCATGTGGGAAATTACTGCTATATGTGGACTGACACCTGTTTATCTTAAACAGGCTGTGACGATGTGGTGGGTCCAGAGGGCATGGAAAAATTCTGTGAGGACATTGGCGTGGAGCCAGAGAACGTAAGCACATTTTATAATTTTCATATTTGGACAGGTTGGTCACATCTATATGCTCTCTTTTGACTGTTTGTCTCTTTCTCTGGCCACAAGTTAAACTAAACTAGTGATTTTTATGACACCCTTTTGGCTGTGGTGACTAATCTGTATTTCTGATCATTTCTGATACTTTATAAAAGTGTCTCTTTTAATCAGCATCACCAATCAGCAGTCCTAGTTTCACTTCAAGGTCACTTGAGATGTAATACACTGATTATCTTCTATTGAAGAATATCTGCAGCTGTCATTTCTTGTTTGTGCTCAGGTGGTGATGCTGGTTCTTGCTTGGAAGCTGGATGCCCAGAGTATGGGATATTTCACCCTTCAGGAGTGGCTGAGAGGCATGGGCTCACTGCAGTATGTCAGCTACTTACTTTTTGTGTTTTTGTTTTTAATATAATGTAATTTTCAAGATTGATTATTACCTTGCTGTGTCTCAGCTCATGTTTTTCAAGAGTGCCCTTTATTTTTAGTAGAGCATGTATTGAACTGTAGCCTGTAGGATGTCTAAGCCAGTTTTCTGCTGTTGTCAGGTGCGATTCCACTGAAAGGCTGAGGAACTCGCTCGACTACCTGAGATCTGTCCTAAATGACAGCACCAGCTTTAAGCTCATTTATAGATATGCCTTTGATTTTGCTCGGGTGAGTCAAGCAGAGTCCTTTTTCTGCAAGGAAGTTCACATACACAACATTTCTACATCAGGTTTACTTAATTTGAACAAATATAAAAATCAGCGTGAGAAACAGAAACGGCTAAGGCAAACTATTTGATGCAGTAAAAAATGTGAATCTGACAGTGTTATATTTTATTAACAGGAAACGTAGCAGGTTTGGGAATTGAGCCTGTTTTGTGGAAGGAGCTAGTGTTGCTGATAATAATGTAACTTGACTGTCTGTGGTTGACATTTTGCATTAGTTTAATGAACTCTTGGTTTTTTTTTTTGATTGCACAGGAAAAGGATCAGAGGAGTTTGGACTTAAACACAGCCAAGTGTATGTTGGGGCTTCTTCTGGGAAAGACGTGGCCTCTGTTTCCTGTGTTTAATCAGTTTCTAGAGGTAAGCATTTGCAGTATTTGAGCAAATCAGTCACAGAAGTCTTGTGAGGTAGTTGTATACCTCGTAAAGGACAGTTGTACCTAAAAGTATCACTCTAAAAGATTCATGTGTTATTCCCCAGCAATCAAAATACAAAGTCATCAACAAAGACCAATGGTGCAATGTTTTAGAGTTCAGCAGGACAATCAACCTGGACCTCAGTAACTATGATGAGGATGGTGCCTGTGAGTGAACACGTATTTACACATGGCTGAGTGTTATGCAAATACCAGTCATGTAATTTACTCTAATTTATGTCTCATCTTTTTATCAGGGCCTGTTTTGTTGGACGAGTTTGTGGAATGGTACAAAGAAAGACAGATGTCATAACTGCAGAGCAAAAATGGGAAAGAAATACAACTGTGACAACAACGACTCTGAGAATCAACAACCAATAAGTAAACAATACAAAAAAAGGTAAAGCAGTGACAGTGGGTGCTTCCTGGGAAAGGAAGGGTTGGGGCTGTGGGTGGGCTAGGGTGGGGGCGCTGGGTTTGCAGCCTGCATGCACGCTGCCCAGAGCGTGGAGGCAGGAGGGCTGCCATTGTGGAGTTGTGTTCCCTACCGAAGTTGCATAGTGGGCAAACTTGCAGCAATCCCCAGTTGCATTGCTCTCTCACTGTGACATGTCATATTGCTGTCTGTGTTAGGATAACATGGTATCATACATGGATGATGGAAGCAAAATGGTATTGTGTGGGAGAACCACTCCTCACCCCTTGTCTTCAGCACAGAGAAACCGACAGAAGTGACCATTCATGCATTGTGTCTGAGTCTTAAACAGGGCCCCTTTGCCCTGGGCACATTAAAGTATTATACATCTGTGCAATGAACTTGAACTTGAGCTTTTCTGGACAGATAGCACTTAATATTTTTTGTCATATTTTGAGTTTCATAGGAGTACTTCAAGAAGCACACTGTGTCAAATGGTTGATTGCAGGTTTCTATTCTATTGATTTGTGCCAGTTATTCCTGTTTGTTTTTTTTTTTCCCCTCCAGTTTTTGATCGCTCCTGCTTTTTTGCTCTAGCTAATCATTTGCTAGCCCCCTTGCGAAGGCTTCAGACCTCATAACACCAAACAATTCAGCATTGCTGCTTACTAACTCTTATTACAGTACAGCGGTGAGCCACTAGTGCTCTGATCAGCATTTATTGGTCTTATGACCAATTTATGTATCTACGTTGTGTAGATAAGAGTATTACTGTGCCTCAAGTCACTTTGTGTGTCCCACACACATACCAACAAACCCAAATGTACATACACGTGTGATGAGGGTACATACAGCACATGCACATGCACACACAGACACACTGAGTGGTCAGGGATTATTTCAGGATGAATTCAGACTGTTTTGGCTGTGTTATAAGTTGACATAGAGCTAGTTAGTGTCCATTTTGTCTTGATATGTGGCATCTGTTTGTCTTCCTTAGTCCACTGATAGTTTCAGGTCTCCTCTTACCAGTAGCATCTCTCCCAACACTGACAGTGTTAATATAACTGCAGTGGAAGACCGGTGACCCTCTCAGGATGAGGTCCTTTAGGCTTCAGTAGTAAGGTACGTTTGCCGAAACCACCCATAGGATGTAATCAAAACAGTGGACACTGACAGTTTGGAACTTTGTGATGATGCTATGCTGTTCTTTTCGCCTAGTATAATGTTCTTGTAACACATGTATAAATTTTTGTCTTTGGCTGTGACGTGATGCTGACTTGTCAGAAGACTTAATATTTGCATGCATGCTCCGACAGAGCCTTTTGTGAATGGATGAGATTTTTTGAAAACATTTTTCAAACATTTTTTTGTTTTGTACAGGATTTTGTGCAAGTGTTTTGTGCTTAATCTGATAAACACAATCATGTTATTTGAATTCTGATGATAAACATGATTGTGTCTATTAAGACCTGGAACACACCTGTAACCTCATGGTGGAACAGGAGTTCCCTCCTGCATTTACCCCATTTCACACATCCTTACACATGCTGCAAAACCCTAGCAGCTGCAGGCAAGTGCAGACACTACCCTTTGTGGTACTGTTTGTGGCACCACACTGTCATGATACACATAAAAGCTTTCATTAAATCCACTGCAGTTAAAAACTATACAAAAACCTCCATTGTCACTACAGTGCATCAACCATCAGCATAAACCTTAAGACTGAAGTAGTTCCAAATACTGCTTACCAAATACTGTGTAGAGATCAGTGGTTTAGTCTTCTCCCATGACAATGCAGGAGGATGAACAGCCTTGTCCCTACTGTATATATGTATGTAAACTATGTAAGTGTCTATATGTCTGTTTTCACTATAACCTATGTCTATATAAATAAATAAAATGGTTTATTAACTTAATGGCTTATGTTCTGCCTCTTTAGTTAATAGTTTGTCCTATACAAAAAACAGTACCTTATAATTGCATCACTGTTTCTCCAAATAAACAGCCCACGTTACACTGTTGAAACCTTTTAATTAAACTCTCAAAATAAATGCAGTAATTATTTCAATGATTCTCATTGAAGACCACTTTACAAGTATGCATATTTATAATGAATGATTTTTTTAAAAAGTTATTTGCAGAAGTAATTCAAATATGAAAGATAAACGTGGTGCCTTAAATGCTCTGCAACAGCTCCGACCGATAAATGATTATAGTTTGCATTTCATTTCAAGCTTAAAGACTTATAAGACTTATAAAATACAATTCACAATATTTTTGCCATTCACAGGCCAATTTAAGATCAAACAATCATGCCTATTATTTGCTTGTTTTTTAAGTTTTTACCATGACTTATTAAACATGAGTGATGTTTGAAGTGTTTAAATAGACTGGAGGGTATTCTGATGCAAGTGAAGAAGAGCCAGTTTCCTCTGTGTTTTGTTTCTGTTGCTGATAGGATCTGTTTCCTTCCAACCCTTGTTTCTTAGTGCCCTGGGGAGATCTCCATGTAAGCCCTACGGGCTCATCTGGCAATGGCATTGCAGGAATAGGAGGTAGGGCCTCCTGTGGTCTGTTAGTATCTCTAAAGTCATGGCTCCTGTAGCTGGGAACACAATGCAACAAATTTATATCTCTTCTCTCATCTAGTGAAGCAGAGGGAAGATGTAATTGTGCCAGTGGCTGGGGCAGGGGTTTGATGTCTGATTCAGACCTGTGATAATACAGACCGCCATCAGCTTTTGGACTGTGGTCATCAACTTTAGGAGATGCACCCACAACTAAATCCCCTGTGTCCCACATTTTCCTCTCTGATGACATGACTTTTAGGGCACTGAGACCTTTTCTTTCCCTCCTGTCCTCAGACACAGATGTCACAGTCTCATATTTGCTGTTGGGTGAGTTGTAAAGCCTGTAGAGAGCACCACCGGATGCAGAAGAACCACTGTTGGCACTAAGAGATGAGAATTTGTGTGTTGGTGTTACATCTGATTTCCAGCTGTCTTGCTTTATTTTAACATCACTTGTAATGCTAGAGGGATACAGTGGGGGAAGTTCTGACTTTGCAGGTGAAGGCTGCTGTGGAGATGTCGACATTGCATTCAGACCTGTCCTGGGTGCTGGTGTAGAGAGGTTAGACAGATGATGACCAACACCGGTCCACCTTATATCAGGTGGTATGTCCACATCTGTGTTGTGTCTAGATTGTTTGATCCTTCTCCTTACTACATCCTCAAAGCTCATACTGGATACTCTCTTTGGGGCAAGAGATGCATTTCTGTCTCTTTCACTTTCCTGTGCAACATTTACCATCTGACTCTTGCCACTGGGGGTGAAAGAATTAGCAGGTAGTGATGAAGCTTTTATAATAGAACGCTTATAGGCGATTGGAGAGTCAATATATGTCATGCCTGACATGTCTGATGCATGGATTTTTAGTTTTGGAGTGTATGCTGTGGCCTCTTTTTCACTCTCGCTGCTTGAAGGAGCTCTGTGTTCTGTCATCTCATCTTCGCTGCTGCTGCTGCTGGAGGAGGAATTAGAGGGTTTCTGTAATGGTGTAGCAGGAGCCTTCTCACTGACCCTGATACTTTTAATTTGTGAAGTAGTGAAACCAGCTAATATAGTATCTGGACTTGACTTTTCTTCAGCTGTGAAGAGGGTGTAGTCCCTTCGTAATGTGTCTTTAACCTCAACCAAGCTACTAGACTTCTCATATCGATCCTTCAGTGTGGGAGAAACTTTAACTGGTTTGTCTTCAAGGTTCAGAGATGAGTCTGTTTGTATGATTTCTTGCATCCCAACAACCATTCTCTTTTGTCCTTTTATACTGCCCGTTCCACTTTCAGCGCTGGAAGAAGAAGGGGAGTCAGGTGGAGGTGACAAGGGCAGTTTTGATTGTCCACGTTTTTGTGGTGTGATTTCAAGGCGCTTTCTGAATCGGGAGATACCAAGATTCATTGTGGCCCACCGTGACTGAAGCTCAGAGTTTATCTCTGATGTTGTGCCAATGTTGTCTTTTGATTTGTCCCCCAAATCATCTGTAATAACTACATACTTTTCTAATTTAATGTCTGGATCTTTCTTTGTGCTGTGAGAAACATTAAACAATGTGGATTTTGGAGACCTTAACTTGCTATCCACTTTAGGTAGGTCTGTAGTCCTACCTTCACTCTCATCACTGCTGGAAGATGACTTAGGGTAAGGTGCCTTGATATCCAGACGCCTTTTAATATAAGGGGTGCTGCTGAGGCCCACTTCAGGCCATCTAGAATCTGGCTTAACTGCAACTGGGTGGTTTCTTAAATCTTCCATCCCCTCCTCCTGCTCATCTGAGCTGCTTGGTGTGTAACCAGGATCATGACTTTGTGTCTGAGGTTGTTGAAATGGGAACCCTGTAGAGCCCAATTTCTGCTTCCCTGTTTGGCCTGTTTCATCCTCACTGTCACTACTTGAAGATGAATCAGATGCTGATGATGGTGCTTTCACATCTGTGGTATGCTTAAGATGAATGTCAGGCATTTGTGTTTCTACATATTGACTTTTTGTTACTTCAGGTACTCCAGTTGGTCGCCTCATATGTACACCTCCTTGGTCTTGTTTCTTTATATGTTTTGTTGTTTCCTCCTCACTGTCACTGCTGGAAGAAGTATCAGAACCTACTGATGGTGCTTTGATATTTAGGCGTCGCTTGATGTGAGGAATGTGCCGCAGATCTATAGTAGGCCACTTTGCATTTGGATCAGGACTTTTTGTTTGAGATTCTTGGAATGGGCGTGTTACAATGCCCAACTTCCCTGGGGTCTGCTGCACTTTGTGGCTTGTTTCGTCTTCGCTGTCACTACTAGAAGATGAACTAGAAGATGATGAAGGTTCTTTGATATCTGAATCCTTCTTGATGCTCCTGGGACGCACGGGAGGAATGGTAGGCCTTTTTATTTCATGTTCATGACTTACTTTTTGAGAGGATTTATTTGGAAGAGCTGGCATATGTACACCTCCTTGCTCCTGTTTCTTTATGTGTTTTGTTGTTTCATCCTCGCTGTCACTGCTAGAGGATGTATCAGAACCTACTGATTGTGCTTTGATATCTAGGCGTCGTTTGATATGAGGAATGTGCTGAAGATCAATAACAGACCACTTTGCATTTGGATCAGGACTTTTTGTTTGAGATTCTTGGAATGGGCGTGTTGCAATGCCCAACTTCCCTGGGCTCTGCTGCATTTTGTAGCTTGTGTCATCCTCGCTGCCACTACTAGAAGATGAACTAGAAGCTGATGAAGGTTCTTTGATATCCGAATCCCTCTTGATGCTCCTGGGACCCTCAGGAATGGCAGGCCTTCTTACTTCATTACTGACTTTTTGAGATGATCTCTTTGGAAGAATAGGCATATGTACACCTCCTTGCTCCTGTTTCTTCATGTGTTTTGTTGTTTCCTCCTCACTGTCACTGCTAGAAGATGTATCAGAACCTACTGATGGTGCCTTGATATCTAGGCGCCTCTTGATATGAGGAATGTGCTGAAGATCAATAGCGGACCACTTTGCATCTGGATCACGACGTTTTATTTGAGATTCTTGGAATGGGCGTGTTGCAATGCTCACCTTCCCTGGGCTCTGCTGCACTTTGTGGCCTGTTTCATCCTCGCTGTCACTACTAGAAGATGAACTAGAAGCTGATGAATGTTCTTTGCCATCTGAATGCTTCTTGATGCTCATCGGATGCACGGGAGGAATGGCAGGCCTTCTGGTTTCTGGTTCATGACTTACTTTTTGAGATGATCTACTTGGAAGTACTGGCATATGTGTGCTTCCTTGCTCCTGTTTCTTTATGTATTTTGTTGTTTCCTCCTCACTGTCACTGCTAGAAGAAGTATCAGAACCTATTAATGGTGCCTTGATATCTAGGCGCCTCCTGATATGAGGAAT
>VVAS01009537.1:3867-14133 GCA_015103295.1 Ptychochromis oligacanthus
GCGCTGGAAAAGTGACACGAGTCATCACAAGCGCTCTCATATAACTCCTGCCAAGGTCCACGTCGTCAGCTTTTTCCAACCATCCACTATCCCTGGTTCATGAATAGGATCCATTTATAGTCAGTGCTGTAACAGGTTTATGTTTGGTGTGGACAGACAGAAACACCAGAAAGAGTGTGTCTTTCAGAGTCCTGGCCTTTTCAAGAATTTCATGGTCTTCAAATGGTACTGTGGTACTGTGTACTCTGAACTCTGGGCAGTGTGTGCTGATTTGGCACTTTTCGTCCTGGTCTTAGGGGATTCTCATCACTCTCGTTTTGGCCTGTACTTTCCTCTGAATTGCCTCCCTCTCCATCTCTGCATCTTTCTCCTGACTGAAAAGATGTTCTGCTCTTTCTTTAAAGTGTCACTGAAAAAGGGCTCAACTCAAATAAATGCTAGGCAGTGTATAACTGCTTTAGACTTGAACTTCTGTTCTTAAAATAAAATCGACTGACTGTCATGGACTTTCAAAAATTCCTTAATGAGTGTCTTTTAATTTTATATACTAGTCAATAAAAGAAACACAAGTTTACATGGTGAAATAAACTTTTAAATCAATTTTTTCATTTTAATCTCTTAAAAATATTAACATATTCTATGACTAGTTTTCGGTTCCGGTTGATTGGTTTGTAGTCAATGGCAGGATTGTTAATTTGTTTACTGAAAACAAATGAACTCACTTGTACACCTCAGAAATGGTTCAATTTACTGCATTCTCAAGCCAGTGGTCTATGAACACGATATCCAGTGTTATGCACAACATTGTCATCAGTGCCACTATGCTGTGACTGACTGAAGTTGATCCAGCTATTGGCACGCTGGATGCTGGCACGTGTGTCTGAGCTGTTGCTGCAGCCTTGCATGTCCATGAAAGCACCGTGTCTGATCTGACTGTGGAAATCTGACTGGACCGAGGTACCGAGATGAGGTGCTTCAGCCTGTGCTTGTACCGCTCTTGTGGCTGCACCCCGCTGCCAGAATAGTGCAGGTCTTTCTGGATCAGGAGCACATCCAGACCTTATCCATATCCTTGGCCAGTACGTAGTCTCCTACAGAACGTACCTGGGACATGCTGGGTCAAAGTGTTCATCAGAATATGAGCACTGAAACAGCTATTTGCTTGCTGTAATCTTCCCTCCTCTTTGCACTAGTGATAAGAAAGAATCTTCCTTAATATACATGTAAATCCAGTGGTAGAGATGTGGGACAAAAATTCATAGATGTGATCAATAACACGTCTTAGCGGTTAGTCAAATAAGGCTTCTATCTTCCTTTGCTTCCTTTGCTTTGAACTTACAGAGTAGTTTAAGCCTTTGCTACTTTTTTTCCAATTTAGTACTTTTGTTCTGTTTGTGATTTCAGAACTGAGACCATCACATAAAACACATTTCCTTTTCTGGACTGCTACAATAATTGTCTGAATTTCGCATTTTGTTGAAATTGCACTTCTTCGCTGTTGTTTTCATTGCCATGTCTAATAACTTGTGGTGCAAACAGAATCTGTCTATGCCAGTGGTTCATTGACTGGTGACCGCCTCAGGGGCTGGCCTCTTGTTGTCCTTTCCTTGCTGGCTGTGTCTCTCAATTTCTTACAGGAAATTGGTGGGTGGAGCTGCCCTGGTTAGAGATACAGCACACCTAAGCAAGTTGGGCTCGGGAGACTATAAAGCAGCCCTACAGGGTCCTCTCCCTCTCTCTTCCCCTGGCTGAATGACTGGCAGAGCTACTCACTCACTCATACACTCATCACTCACTCTCAGACACTGCACACATACGGACTTGCTGACATTCACACACTACTCTGTGGATTATTTACTCTACATAATTAATACACTGCATGGTCTCCCTCCTTTGTCACACACTTTTGAGTCTAATTGTGACATTAAAGAATGTATGAATCCATTCCTGCCTTAAGATCAGGCTTGTGCATGTGCAGCTGAGATTTCTGAAAGATGACCATGTGTATGCATGGCTTTTAATTCTGACAGAAGCAATGTCTATGCAACTTTCTTCCTTTGTGTTTACACAGTTTCAGTTATGAATCTACACAGGTTTTCATACATCTTCAAACAGCTTTTAAACTGTGAATGTATCTGTATGTGTGAATGCTGTCAAGCCTTTGTTTGAATCTGTCATTTCGGGCTTGTTTCTGTTCGCCTGTCAATAAAAGCATAAAGGGATCCTTTGACGCTGTTCCTGAGTTCATGAACACTCAGCTGCCAATGACAAGAGCCACACGAATATAAACCAAGACAAAGCACCAAGCTTTATTATATCCATTACTTAAATGTTTACTGAAAGGTACTATGAGGCATTTATAAGATTTGAATGTGGGAAAAGAAACGTTCTCTGCTTAGAGACACTTCAACAACATAAACCTGTCGGTGGCCTTGAACAGCCTCTGATTTCTGCTTGTTGCTTGGAACCCAATAGAGAAATCACTTGAGTATAAAATGTGCGAATTCAGACCGAGAAGCTGTTGAAACTGGATTCAACTGAACATAACAGACATACCAAAGGCAATATCTGAATATAAGTTCAACTGAAATAAGGTATGCAACAGATATCTGCAGAGATGGTTTATGCAAGAAGTGAATGCAGGTATTATTGGAAGAGAGAGCTGTTATACTTCATTGTGAACTGCAGGGACTGAATCCTTGATCTGGAGGCAAACATTGATCAAAATATAAAACAAGCCACATTAATTTAATGTCAAAATGTCTTTCACGCTGCAGGCGCTAGTGGAATTCAGAAGGCCAACAAGCTGTCACTTGAAGGGCGTAAATATGCATTATTTTGAAAAATCTTTCAGTGGTTTGTGCAGAAACTGACTTCAGGAAGAGAAATGGAAAGGCCTTTTAAAGGTTACATGTTTCATTTTGAAAAGTGAAAACAGGTGCCGTTTGACCACAGCTTGGCCTTTTTGTGCAACCATAATGGTACCAAATTCAAAACCTGCAGTTCACCAGTGGAAACCAAGGCTTATTGAAGATTTATTTTATTTACTAAACTGAAGTACAAGTCTGGAGTCAAATAGCAACCCCATCTTCTGTTACCAAATGTGTGAGACAAGGTCTCTAACTCATAACACAATAAATACACATTTATTCTTTCTGGGTTTTATAATGACTACATTCAGCAGTATGATAACAAAAACTATCTGACGGCTAGAACCATTTAGTGGGAAATCAGGAGCATTTGACTGGATTTTATGATCTTCATCAGCGCATGGAATTCATCTAGACACGGTGGGAATTTAGCACTTTCCAGTTTAGGAACGTTTGAAATATAAAGTTTTAAAAAGCTCAAAAAATACTGGCTTGAACATGAGTCAATTTGAACATCTCCTCCTATGTACTTTCGAGGGATAAAAGGTTCAACTGAGAATATCAAAATTACATTCCTGAACGTGTTACACTAGTTTTAGGTACAAAATAAAATCAGCCAACAAGGTTTGAAATTTTCAAGAGATTCACAGCACACTTGATATAGAGCCTTTCAAACTGTGACTGTTTCTGCAGGCAGCATCTGGCACCCTTGATATGATTTCTGAAATGCCCCATTTGCTATTTTGTTGCAATAACTTAATAACATCAGACGCTGAACAGAAATCGTTGCCATTACTGTTCATCAGCTTCATTCATAATGATGTTGTGTGACTGGTTATGTGCTGCTGGACTGCAGGAGTCTCAGTGTGAGAGGTGGCCCTAACATTTTCTGTTCTTAATGATGATGATCAACTTCAAAACTCATTTTTATCTCCTTCATATAGGATCATAATAATCAGATGTTGCAGTTGGCACACCTGTTGTCTGCTGGGTTTGTGTCTTTCTTTTCTTCTTTTTCATTAAACATAATAGCTTCATTACGCTTAAAGGCTCACACCTTATATAGCCACTGAAACACTTTGCCAGTGCCAATTATTCTATTTGTAGCAGTATACATTTTCTTTTCATTAAATGCTACAGAATCATTTTTACACAGAGCAGGCGCAATATAGTGCTGTTCTCACATTTAATGGATATTCCAGAGAATATTGTGTTCGCCATTAAAATGTGAGGACCAGAATAGAACAGGCAAAATGGGAGGCAGGTGAAACTAAGTAACTAACTTTCGTCATATGTTAAGGTTGGCCTATTTATCACTCATTATCAATAATCAAATAGAAAGAAAGAAAAACTGTGTCATCATATCAACTGAAGTGTAGGATAGTATACACTGATCAGACAGACCATTTAAGCCACTGACAGGTAAAGGGAATATTGTAATGTTCTGCTGGAAACCTCTGAGTGCTGGCAATAATGTGGCCGTTACTTTGACATGCACCACTTAACATGCGTTGCAGACCAGTTACACCAGCAGGCCAGTGCACCCTGGCTCACCACAAAAACATCCTTAGGATCGCAACAGAGAAGCCAAGGCACTGAGCCAGCCTTCAAACTCCCCAAATTCCTGTCAAACATCTTCAAGATCCTCCAGAACAAGCCTGACACAAGGGGGGCTATCCAGAAAACCACAGGATCCAAAGAATCTGCTGCTAATGTCCATGGGTCAGAGCTGCTCTGGTCGCACAAGGGGACCTACAAAATATTAGGCAGGTGGTTTTAATGTTACAGCTGATGGGTGCATATTCTAAGAAAATTGTTTACATATTTAAAAATCATGCTGTATAATTAAGTGGACTCATTAAGTCTACCCATAATTATACCAGCCAGTGAGTTTGGTCTTTGGCTTACCAAAGGTTAGAGCTCTGGTCTAATGTGTCAGAGGCTAAATAATAAAGGCTAGCTGAAGTGGGACAATTTGATGCATCAACTGCCAAGAGGAAATCATTATTCATCGTGAGTTAGCCTGCTGAAATAACACTACAATTGGGGTGGCTCAGGAGGGAGAGCAGGTCATCTACTAATCGAAAGGTTGGTGGTTCGATTCCTGGCTGTTCCAGTCTGCTCCAGTCTGCATGCCAAAGTATCCTTGGCCAAGATACTGAACCCCGAGTTGCTCCCGATGCATTCATCGGAGTGTGAATGTTGGATAGAAAGCCCTTATGTGTAGGGGAAAAAGTGCCTGTGTGAATGGGTGAATGAGGCTTGTGGTAGATCAAAAAGTGCTATATGAGAACCAGTCCATTTACAATTTTGAAAATGGGGTTCTAAATGAGTAAAGACAACGGTTCAATGAAAACTGTTTGGAAAGAAAGGTAATTTTGAAGATGAGTCTGTGGTTGCTCAAGACTGAAATTTCTTTAATGTAGGTGCAGGACTGCTATATGTAAAAGAAAAAAAGGCAATTGCCTTTACCAGTTCATTAAACCTCTAGATTCATTTAATGATTGAAGTGTTGGGACTAATTCTGTTAATGTCAAGTCTATAGGAAAAATATCAAGAGAAACAGGTAGCTGTTTCAGTTCAGAATGATTATGTAGCAATGATACTGCAGTAAAAGATTCAGTGCAGCAGAGTTTTACAGGGTAATGAATAGGCCACAGGTAGGTGTGGTAAATTTGGTTTTGAATGAATGTGCAATTAATACAAGCTGTCCCAACATATTATCCCAGCACACTCAATTACCTCTCCAGCAGCAACTTCCAGTCTTGCTAAATCACGTGTAGCTCAATCCATTTGCAAACTGCTCAAGCAATAAGACCACGCAGTGTTACATTTTTATTAAGACAAACCTGCAAAAATGGTGTTGCCTGTATTTTTCTTGACTACTACTGCTACTATTTACTAATGCAATCCCTTGCACAGCCTGTTTACCTTCCCCACCTGTGCAAACAGACCTGCCTCTCATTCATGGACATGCAACCACTTACCGTGGATCTGGCCTTTTTTGACGTTAGATTTGAAATCCTTTTTCTATATGCTTCTGCAGCAGTTGAACAGTCAGCTAAATGACACTGACTTTTACCAACTATTGATACATAATCCAGCTGCGTCCCTGAAAACAGAATTAAGAGAAATCCTCACAGAGGCGCAAGCAAAAGGTTGGATCCTTGAAAATTAAAGAAAACTCTGTTTTGTATGCTTCCAAATCTACTGAAAATTTCCCTGTGAGATCAGGCAATGACAGCCTTCTGAAACCAGTATCAAAATACATTGACTTTTTCATTAAACCTTTCTTATCCTTATTACCTGCTTTTGTTCAGGACACTACTGGACACTACTTAACAAGCGCAAACAATTGGAAAACACTGACAGAGACAATCCAAGCAACCATGGACACTCAATCATTGTACACAGCTATAGAACATGGACAGGGGCCAGCAGCACTTAGCTATTTTTTTAAGTGCTTGGCCAGAACAGGACAAGCCACCTAAGGATTTTCTATTGTCAATGATTTAATAGACTTTAAGTAGGAATATCTTCATCTTTCAGGGATTAGGAAGTATTTAAACAGACCAAGGAATCTGCTATGGGGGCTTACTATAGTCCCTCTTATGCATGTATGTACCTGGTAAAGACAGAAAGAAGATTTTGTCTTTAATCGGGAGAAAAAAAAAGTTTTTTGAAACATTATTCAGTAGAGACAGCATATTGATGACATTTGTTTGGTTTGGTCTTGATCAGAGGGAGAGCTATGAGCGTTTCATATTTTTTTAAATAACATTATTCCTGATATTAAGCTACATATATAAATTTCTTAGATCTTATGATCTTTAAAGATAATAAAGGGACTTACACATCTGTATATAGAAAACCAACAGACAGGAACACTGCCAGCAGTTTTCATCCAAAGTAGCTAAAAAAAAATGTTTCCTATGGTCAGTTCTACCAAGTGAGGAGAATTTGTGACCAGGAAAAGGAGTCTGAGGCTAAATGTAAGGAAATGGTATCACTCGTTCAGGAATGTGGATATAGAAATAGTACCCTGCAGAAAGTGTACACTGGAGATATAAAGTTAAAAATAATAATTAGCACAAATTATTGAGAGTGATGATGCATTGGGCCAGATCTTACCTGACCCACCAGGTTTAGGAGGTCTTCTGTTCTACAAGATAAACTGGTACGCAGCCATCTCCATCCAGACACCCAACAAACATGGCTGGCTCTGAAATCTAGGGTTCCTATAAGTGCAATCATTGCAATCATTGCACAAATGTAGTACAGGCCAAGACATTTGCTGATTTCACTTCTCAAAAGGAGTTTGCTATTAACCATTTCATTAACTGTAAAACCTCATTGGTCATCTATAGGCTAGAATGTCCCGACTGCAAAGTTTTGCTTTTTTGTTTTTACATTGGAAACAAAAGGTATTTGCTGGATAGGTTAGCAGATGCACAGGCAATATTAATTACCCCATAGAGAGACACCACCTGGACCCCCATAACAAGAACTGATTACTTACTTATTTATTTGTTGTTGATGGTGCTATTGTGAGTTACTTAGTCAATTATTGTAGGCTTTATGTGTTCACACCCTTTTGGGCTCCTACATCTGGTCCAGGTTTTAAAGTTGGTGGAACACCACAAGTGGAAGATTCCTATTGATGGAATACCAGGAGAAAAGAGACATTGTTTCCATGAAACCTGTTTAACTCCCTGTTGAATGCTGGTATGCTAAAATGGCATGGAGTTTTTTGTTTTTTTTTTTACTGTAGGTTAAACATGACCGTGCCATGAGAATAAAAGTATTTTGAATGTCATTTAAAGACAAGACTACCCTGGGGTTCTTTGAATTTTAAGCAAAATAGTGTTTGTTTGTTTTTAACCTGGCCAGGATATAACATCTCTGTGGGTGATTTAAGGTGTTTCTAAATTGCAGCAACAGGGATTCATCACCAGCCAGATACTTCTAACCTGTATTTTAAGACAAAGAAATGCATCTGAAATTCATTTATTCTGTTTTGTGGTTCCTTTCTCCTAATATATTGCGATCCACAAGGAAAACAACAACTCTCTGTATGGTCCAGCTGCTAAAAATTAAAAATATGACACTAATTATAAATTAGAAAAACATTAGTAGCACCAGCAGTTAAGTCCTTGTGGAGAGAAGTGATTAATTCAATAACTACTATAATGAATACAAATCTCTCAGGCCTCCTGTTTAATTGTTGAGGTGTAGGGCTGCGGAGGTTTAAAAGCTCCTCATTTTTTTTTTTTTTTTACTGAAAATGACTTTGGACAATTTGTGAGTAAAACAGTTTTGAAACAGATGGATTGGGTATTGATTGTGGTCCTGAAGTGATTTGGGATCAAGCGAAGAATTGCTTTTTAACATTACAAATTACAATTACTTGAAATATAACCAACGCAGTTACACAGCACTTATACTTGGACAATCAAGCATATATAAGAGATATGACTGAGTGTGTGTTAGTGCAAGTGTTACAGAACAAACGTTATTTGATTTAAGTATTTAGACATTTTTAGTAAATGTGATCTCAGGTGTGAAGGGGAAGGGGATGCTCTAATTCCTGTTGCATCATTAAAGAGGCCTATTTTGCTTGTCCTTATTTCCTGTCATATATACTGTTAAAAATTGTGGATATTCATATTAAACATGGTCAAAGTGTCAAATATTTTGATTAGCATATATACAAGTAATCCCTGTATATACAAGTAATCCCTGTGAGCCAAAAGACTTCAGACGGCTCTAAACTCTGACTTTCAGACCTGCTGTTCAAACCTTCTGTTTGCGAGGGGCAGCCAGTCAGAAGAAAGCTTTAATGTTGAGTCAAAGAAGTTAAAGCATGTTGTTTCAGAGAGATAATAAACTCTCAGTATAAGGTTAAGAGTGATTATTTTGAGCAATGAATCATGAAAATCTACTCTAGTAAAGGTCAAGAAGATAAATATGGAGCTAGAAATGTGCATTTATATTCTAAAATGGACAATAATGCAAATCCAAAATAAATTCAAACTTGTGCACCCAATTCTTGTTTTTTTTAAAGTCATTAAAGATGTATGCTGCACAATCATTCCACCCTGGAAAAAGAACAGTTCAAAGAAATCATTAAAAGCCACAAATTACAGTGACAATTGTGCCCATGATGAGTGTATGCAAACCTTTGACCACAACTGTATGTGCCTGAACTTACCGCTGTCCACCACGTTCCTGGGTTGTCCAGGCCACAGTTGTCACTGTACTCCAGGCAGCAGGAGTCTGGCACGCGGCTGGCATTATAAACCTCAAACCAGTCTGTGTGGTTGGTTACTCCACAGCAACGAAACTGCAGCGGGAGAAAAACATTGAGTCTTCAGAGTCTGACCTTTTATTATCATCCCCACACTGAAATCCTAATGCATGGCAACAAATATATATCCTCCACTGATGGGAACTGAAGTTATTTATCTGCCAAGAATTAAGATTCTGGGTAAAATAACTCATATGTGCTGAGCATATAAAACACTTCATCCTCCTGATATTGAGCTGCAGCTGTCTCAAAGCCCTAAAATAATTTTCTAACTCGCCCTGCTTTTCTTTTAAATAAATATTTCCCTGCTTTGAGATTGGTATAGATTTTTTATAAGCCACTGTGGCTTTCACCACAATTCATTTCATCAGTGTAGTTGAAAAAGATTAAATGCCCCTGATATTTTTTTTTTTCATCTAGTGGACTTAAATTCCACATGGGAATAACGCTGTCCAAGCTCCATCCGCGCAGTTGGGGATTGTGCGCTAATTTAAAACTTGCCCACTTCCTTAAGCAGTGGGTCGTGTTTGCACTTTAACATGAAGTACTGGAGAATTCAAATCACCAGAGAGAAGTGGAAGTAAAGATGTAAAGTTCAGGGGGGAAAAAAAAAATCAAAGGCTGAAGACTGCACAGAGTCAGAATATTCGGATGTTATCACTTTGAAAAGTTAACGACCAGTGTGGCATGTGGCCAGTACAGATTTATTATACCGGCATTCATTCAGTGCCTTGTGGGTATTTTTACTGTCTCTTCTCAGGTAGATCTGCCTCCACATACATACATACATCACTCCATAGGTGGCCATTAATAATATTCAGGGTGAACTTTGCTCCAGGGACATCCTCTGCATTATCCATTCAGTGAGTCAGCATATATGAAAGAGGCTTGGGAGGGAGTGACAAAATGAGAGCTGGCATATAATGATCGTCATCTCAGCCAGACTCTGTGGAGACCCATACATACACACAGCGGCACTGATCTGACAAGGGAAAAAGTGTACATTCCCGCTTGCACAGAAACATTTTCAGGCGGTGGTTCATTCAGGCAGATTCTCCTCATGGCACAATCCACCATGAAGAGAAAAAA
>VVAS01009559.1:3216-14347 GCA_015103295.1 Ptychochromis oligacanthus
CGCAGCACATTTCCCCCTCCCTTTCTGTCCTCCAAACCTGTTTTTTTTTTGTTTTTTTTTTTGTTTTTTGTTTTTTAAAAAGGATCAGTTTCCAGAACTGCAAGTATTCTGGTAGGACATGCTGTGATGGTGGTGATTGATCACCCTGTTCTGTCACTGGAGATCAATTGCCATCCGTCCTCCTCCATTGAAGATCTTATTTCCTCCACTTGCCTCTAGCAGCTTGCCTGGAGACTTTATATTCCCAAATGACCCCATCTTTCCTAAAAGTCAGGCCGAAGGTCAACACCTATTATAAAGTTGTATGACCTTGTTGACTGTAATGCCCTGTGCCTGTATTGTCTTTCATACAGTCCTCAGAATAACTTCGTTCCTGAGCGAGAATCAATAAAGTTGCATGGTTTATGAGAAATATTATGCCATTTCTGTCGCAATAATGGCTGGAGTCATGGAGAATGTATGCTAGCCAGCATGAAATCAATAGCCTAAATGTTTCTCTCTCCCTGTTTAAATGTGTTTATGTACATTTCAATACACTAAAAGCTGATTTCTGTCTGAGAAAGCTACACCGAAGGCATTTTACAGCCTAGGGTTACAAATATCACTCGCAGTTTTCTTTTGAATATCACATATCCTAGACTTATGATGCACTGCTCCATAGCCTCTTATCACAGGCTCTCACCATGAAGGAATAGCACGTTTCAATCATTTTGTCATGGGAGAACTATAATCTTTTTCTTCTGCATGGCATATGTCCTTCCACTTCTAACTAATCCTTATTATGCCTCAGAAGCGAAGGTCATTGTCAAAGCCGAGGGGTGATTAAGTTAATCCACTTGTTTTCTGAATCCGATTTACCTCATTTTCCAAACTAGGGAACAATGTTCCAGCACAAAGACATCAAGATGATAGTGTGGCACGCATTAAGGAGGAGGGCCCCTACACTGGAGAGGATTCTATTATCTGTCTACATCATCTGCATCCCATTCTGATTCCCAGTTGTATCAGCTGATTTCTAATCACAGCATTCAAAGCTATCTCTACCATATGAAGAGCGAGAGTGAAAGTGAGAAGGGAGCACACAAGCTAAAAGCAGCATGATCTCTCATATTCTCGAATCAATCTATGTCACTGCAGTATAAGCCACTAGTGAAGCAAAGCACAGTGCCCTGGTGTGTAGGAGTCCCGCCATGCAGCCAGCAAGCCTCTGAGTTACGCAGTGCAGTGGCATACAGTTGACTTCATTAGCAGGTCCCTCCCTTCAAGGGGATGGGTTATTTACTACTGCACCGTGCAGGGCCAGATGCTCCGCAGATATTATACTACAGAGATTTGCGCAAGAACAAATAGGTGTGCGTAATTGAGTGAAAGTGTGTGTGTTTTAGGGGCAAAGCTCTTTGTATCCCTTGCAGTCAGCAATGAATCTATAATATGTCTGACTTCAGAGAATGCAAATAAGGTGATTAAAATGCATCCATGTGTCAATGAAGGAGTATGTGTATGTGTGGATTATTGTTTTTAACTGTAAGGCTGCCTATAAGCTTACATATAGGTCGGCAAATTTCCCTGATTCCAACATCTGCACATCCCTGCTAATGTTTTACATATTATGTGTTTTTATCTGTATATCATCCAACTCTGCATTTATGAATATGAGTATATGTGGCTTTTAGTACATTAGTATCACCATTAGCGTCTTCCTGTCCAGTACGATCACTCTCTCTTTTGGTCTGTCATCTGTATCATGGCATGTGAGCTCCTATTAGTTGTAGGTACTCAAACACTAGAAATCACTTCATATACTGTTACATCAGTTGGCACAGATGGACATGTATAGTTTATCTCTGTATTAAGGAGAGGTAGAGAATAGAAAATTTTAGTCTATACCTCAGCTTTGATTATTTGAGTATGCAAAAAGAGATGATTGATGAATAAGTATGAAATATTTAACTCAGTTAACTGAATTCGATTCAGTTTTATTCATATAGCACAAATTCACAATGATAGTCACCTCAAGGCACTTTATATTAAAGTAAAGAACATACAGTATTAGAGAAAGAAACCCTAACAATCAGACAATCCCCTATGAGCAAGCACTTGACCTTCAAGGTCATCTCCTTGTGCAGTAATGCACCACATGCTCCCTGGAAATTCACTTGCTCTTGTGCATCCCCCAGAATGTTAAAACAAAAACCCTTCATTTTGGCAAAGAGGATGAAATTACAGTGAGTAGTGAGTAGGGCCCAAAATCCCTGCATTTTCAATGTGCTTCTTCAGGCTTGGACACTGTGGGTTTTGTCTACTGAACACTGTCTGATCTCTGGAGATCACCTCTTGTCACCAGTAATGATCCATGACAGAAAGGTTGGGTCAGTTTGACACAGAAATTGGTGTTTGCTTATTGCACAAGTTTCAGTTTCAAATTGCAAATGCGCGCCCACAGGTGGTCAGAACATAAAGTCCCAGGGAGCAATCCACATGTGAAATACACTGGGAGCAGTGTGTGGCTGCACAAGGAGATGATTAAAGGAGATACTGGCCAAAATTACAGTCCTGTGCAAAAAAGTGTTGAGCCACCCATCATTTCTTTATATTTTGCCAGGTGCAGTGATTTTTGGAAACATATATAAACAGTATATAAAGTACAGTGTATAATGCAAAAACAGAATTTGTACAGTTCTAACGAGCTTGAAAGTCAATATTTGGTATGACCACCTTTATTATTAAACACAGCCTGAACTCTCTTAGGAAAGCTTTCTTGTAATCTCTTTAAGTATTCTTCAGGAATAGTCTCCAGGCTTCTTGAAGGACATTCAAAGGTCTTCTTTGGATGTTGGCTGCCTTTTGTTCTGTTCTCTGTCAAGATGATCCCACAGTGCTTCAATAATGTTGAGGTCTGGGCTCTGGGAAGGCCCATCCATGACTGATAGTGTTCCACTGTGTTTTTCTATCATGATATGCTTTTATTGCATTGGCTGTGTGATTAAGATCATTGTTATGCTCAAAAATGAAGCTGTTGGGAATCAGACTCTTTCCAGATGGAGTCTGAAAATCTGAGAGTATTTTTCTGTGTTCATAATTCCATCAATTTTGACAAGCTCTCCAACACCACTGGCTGAAATGCAGCCCCAAACCATCACAGAGCCTCCACCACATTTTACAGATGGCTGTAGACACTCACTGTTGTACCTCTCCTGACCTTGATTTGATCGACAATTTAAACCAAATTCATCACTCCATAAGACCTGTTTTCACTGATTTTCAGTCTAGTTCTTGTGTAATTTGGCATACCTCAGCCTTTTCTCCCTCTTTCCCTCCCTTAAGAATGGCTTCTTGACAGCCACCCTTTTACTGACACCATTTTCTGATGAGGCTTCGACAAACAGCCAGATGCATCTCTCAGGTCCTGTGCTATCTATCATATTTTATCATAGATTCATCTAAAGAAATGGATGCAAATGATGTGCTTTTGTGACAGGCTGCTAACAAAGTGCCTAAAGATACAATTTAAAATTGATTCTTTGCTGAGTTGTCTGTTATGTGTACACACAACAGTGGTTCATCTCTTGAGTTGCCTTTGCCTTTTTATGCTTGAATGATTCACAGGTCAGTATTAAGTGGCTTAACAAACAGAAAGAACACTCCTTTGAAAATGGTCAGGTACAAGGACTGAACTGAAAATGAGTGAAAAAGCAGTCAGTGTCCAAAGAAAATCTCTGAAAGACCTCCAGAAAGCCTGGAGAACTATTGCTGAAGACCATTTTAAAAAATTTACAAGAAAGTCTGGCTCCTTGGAAGGAAAATATAAAGAAATGAGGGGTGGGTCAAAAGTTTTGCACAATACTGTAAAGCTGTTTTGTTTTTTAGTTTTTTGTTTTTTTGTTTTGCATTTTATAGGAATTGGTTTGTTTGTGTTGGTACAGTGTTGATGTAAGAGAAGAAGTTAAACATTATGCATTAAATTTTAATTCTTCATGCAAAAACAAAAAAGAAATTTGGTTGCCATACAATAAATCTGACTGTAAAATAGATACTTAAGTGTGTTAAGTTGAATGATGCAATTTAAAGACACATTAATAACAGTGTATCACTGTAATTGTAGCATTTAATGTCCATATCCAACCTGAAATGCAGAATGCACATAAAAATGGGCTGGAACTCTGTCAGAAATTAAGCCTGCTGGGAGCTCGAGTTTGGTTTCAGATTTCTGTCACACAGTCTATCACAAGCATGAGGCAGGAGAGGCAAGAAAAAGACGAAGAAAGGAGAAAGAGAAACAGAGGGGAAGGCAGAACGAAAAGAAAAATAGAGACTGAATGTAGGGCAGACAAATACACAGAGAGTTAGAAAAAACATGAGATGTTTAAGAGTGTTTAGTGGATCCTATTGTGAAGCTCTCAGTCAATCATAATAAACAGACCTAATGCACAATCAAAACCACCTGGAGCCCCTCTGTCACTCGTTGAGTGAAGCTTACAATCATTTCTTTGTGTGTGTGTGTGAGTATGTGTGTGTTCTTCGTCAGCCCTTCAGTCTATCACCCCCACAGCTTTGCAAATTAAGGTGTGACCAAGCCAAAATGAGATCTCTGCATAGCCAGAACAAACACCATAATAGGCATTTTAAACACAGACCCTATTATTTTTTAGTGACGGGTGTGCTGCATTTTAAATAACACTGGTGCTTTTATAGGCTCTGGATCCAAAGAATCTTCCCTTCAAAAACACCCACATTTCCCCCTCTAAAGATTTGAATCATAACGTCCTTGTCCCTTCATATAAATGTCTTACTCCTACACACTGAACAATTATGGTTACATAACAAAAGCGCTTTATTGCTTTTAGGTGAAGAAATGGGTAAGACAGATTTCCTTGAGGAGAAATTGGTGCAAATCAGGGTCACCCAAGAAGAGATCTATTTGCTGTTTTGACTATTGTGGGGCCTTTGGTTTCAGAAAATTCAGCATCACACATAAAATGTGATTAGTATGTTCCATTAACAATAGTGTTACTCTGATTGATTACTCAATGAAAAAAAAATCAATTTTCAAAATGAGGATCTGGAAGAGTAATTTAAGTATGATGTCTAAGTTACTTTGAGAGCCTTGGGAACCAGCCTTTAATAGACTGACTTTGGTGGAACAACTGGACAGAAACTAGATACTGTAGTTTTTCCCATTTGTTTAAATCTTTCTGCCTTGGCTTCTGACTGTAAGTATTATGCATGAGGTGTGTTTAACTTGGATTCATTGTGGGGAAGGCCAGAGGCTTAGTGTGAAATCTGCAAAAGCTCACATATAAAAGACACTTCTTTGTTTTTCTCCAGTTCATATAATGACCATGTTTGTTCTTGCTATTCAGTCTCTGGTTGTTAATGTACTGTAGCTTTTCTCTGGAGGTAGACCAAAATAAAAACAAGTCTAAAGTATTCCATTTGTATTTTTCTTCTCTGTAGCTTGCCACCCAGGGTTTTTGTGTATCTGCTTCATTTTGCAAAGCAAGCTTGCTTAAACAAACCTTTTGAACTCTGGATGATTTAGGCTGATTTAGACCAGAGAGTGGAGGGAATAATTAACACTAAAATGTCTGAGTTGCACCAATCTAAATATTTTATCACCTCTGACTGTGGATGATAGCTGAGTATGAAGCAGGAAAGATGGACCTTTACCTCAGTGGTTTCACTAAAAATCTCATAACTGCACTGACTATGATTAACACTTATATTAATTATTACAGAGCATTTCATTAGAGAAAAAGTGTACTCAAGGCAGCTTGATCTCAGCCCATTTACTTACTTTATTGTTTTCCAAGTGACTGTTTGTAACGATGAAGTGGTGTTGGTAGTAGCCAGTGTGGGAGCCGATTCTTATCACTCTTGTTCTCATGGCTCTTGCCAGATCGAGCTCTTGGTGGCAATTTCGAAGCTGCAGCACAGTGAAGTAGGAAGTCCGACACACTTATGATAGAGGGCCTTAATGGTTTAAAGTGTTAAACCTCGTCTCTCCACACATCCTTAAGGGCTGTTAAGAGTTTATGTTAATTAGGTTGTTTAACAGCCCGGCTGACCCCTCTTGGTCTGTCTAATATGTACTTTCTCGAATCCTGCTCCCTGTAAATGATCACAGGTACTTTAATCAGTGATGACTAAGAGTTTGCCTTTTTAAAGAGTGCCATTAACTGACACACTAGACCCTCCGAATTTCTTTCCATTTGGTGGGGTTATGATCAATTTTAACTCTTTCCCATTGTGCAGGTCTGTGGCTATCCAACTAAATCATTGTCTACTTTGAGACTCAGCCTGTCCCTACAAATTATCTCTTGCCTCACCCTGAGAGGTGGAGTGCAATGATCCATTTGAGCAAGAGAGACACCTCCCCCATTACTCTGAAACTCAGCTTGGCACCCCTAATGCTGCCATGCTGGTCATAGACAGAGCTGACTAAAATTTGATTGTGTTGAGGGAGGAGTGTTTGAGGATGTTAAGTGTCCCACAGTGGATAAATCTGGTGCATTTGACCAGGTGCACACGCAGCCTTATCAGTCAAGATTACATAAGCCACTGCATCACTAGCATGTCTCGGAAAATCATCATAGCTTGCAAACAGACAATTATAGCAAAGTCTAAGACTTAGGCGTGACTTATTTACACTAATCAGGCACAATGTTAAACCGTTTGCATAATGTTGTGTAGGTTTCTCTTGTGCCCAAAACAGCTGTGATCCATTGGGGCATGAAAACAGACATGTTGTCGGGCACAGGGACTTTGCCAGCAGATCTTCTTTTGGTTCCTGATGGTTGTGGGTTAGGGCCTGGGGTGCTGCCAAGGATATGGGGCCCCATGAAAAAAACATCACTTTGGTCCCCACCACTTCAATGTCGCAAATGTTCTACTATATTCTAGGACCCCTGTCAGTCATGGGCCCTTAGAATTGTCATCACTTTTCTCCCCCATACGGCGCCCCTGGTTAGGGCTCTGTATTCTGGTGCATCCATCACATATGGGAACTCTCCAGTTTGGAGACCAGATCAACACCTTGGACTATTGTTCATGTTTCTGAAGTTGCTTTCAAAGTAGTTTTTGTGCTGCACAAACTGCAGTTCTTGCTCGATTCAGGGAGGCCGCTGCCGTTGAAGAGGGCCCTCAAAATGGGGTGGTATGCAGAACAATCTAAGGTAATAGACTGATCAGTGTTGTTAACTTCACCTGTAAATGGTTTTAATGTTGTGGGTGATCAATGTAAGATGATTTACATAGAGAAAAGCTGTTTTGTCTTGCAGAGAGCTACTAAACAGAACTATTAGTCACTGAGGGTTAATGTGATTTGTGTGGTTGTACACCTGTGGTTGAACAAAAAGAAGATGAAAAAGTGTTTGAACAGCTCCCCTTTCTATATCTTGCCCAAAAAGTGTGTCACATTGTATCAAAAATGATTGGTTTGATAAATGTCATTTCTCTAACTGTTCAAACAGTTATGAACAGTATTATTTGCTTCACCACTGAGTAGAAGGGAAGCCACGTGAGGCCCTGGAGGTGCACCAGTGCAAGCTTTGCATACTTGACGTCTTGGTTAGTTTTCACTGACTTCGCTGAAATTTAGCTGATTCTGACTGATTCTGGCTTCACTTCTTCTGCATAATTGCCAACTTGCAAATCACAATAAAGTTGCTAACATTCCAAGATGAAATGAGAATCTTTTGATGATAGTGTAACTCCAGTGGCATGCAATCAACAATTTTTGTGTATCATTTTTCCAGAGCTATATCTCATTGGCATTAATCACTCCCTCTTGCTTCACTTTATTCTGCTTTACATAGGTAATCTGTAGAGTTATATGTTGAATTAGCAATTCAGCAACTGCAGCTTCAACATAGTACTTAAAAGTTCAGTTTAGTTCAAGCTGATCATTTAAATTCTGAAATAAGTTATGATTCTTTGGCAGTTCATTTCATAAGTTTTGAGCTAAGTGGGTCTAGAAAGTTTGGTCACTCAGCTTGTATGTTAAAAAGGAATGAAGAGGAAGAAGCCAGTCAGTGTGTAACCTCAGAGAAGCTAGCGAAAGCTACTTAGATTCATCAAATGAGGGGCTAGGGAGGAATTCAGCTTCTCTGTCATTGATGGGCTGGGATCACTTGGATGGGTTGAGAGCCAGATGTTTGTGGACATGCAAATAATATGGCCCAGCTGGTCCTTGCAGCATGCGGCAAAATGTGAAAAAGCTTGGCACAGTTAAGGCAGCTTTCTCCTTGGCACAGTATGTTTGTGTCCAAACTACTTTTGGTCCTAACTCTCTTTCTCCCCTGCGTCATCGCCAGTCTCAATCACAAATCATGAGGCTTTCACATGATGTCATTTGCCTAACCATTTCCCTTTTTTCCCCCTCTTTCCATTACCACTTACCACTCTACACTTTGTTACATTTTTCTTTTTTGAAATGATGTGATTTATTGGTCATAGCATCTTTGTCACCCTAAAGCAACACATACTGGTGATATTCCCCTTATAGAATAATAACACTTATCTATATTCAGGAAGTGCAGAGAGGGAAGCTAATCAAGGCAATCAGCAGTCGGTGTCTTGGCTGTAGCTCTTCTCACTCCTTGCTTAATTGACATCCTGCAATCATATCAGCTGAGGTTCCTACATAATGCTGAGTGTTTCTTTTGTCTTATAGTGCAGAATCAACTACATAACAGGTAGTGTAAGGTTTAACCAAAAGCACTTTGACTGCTGTCAACACCTCCAGTGTAGACAATAAATTGATTACAGCCTGTCCCTGCTGCCTACATTCATGTGGCAAATATGTCTAGTCTCAAGGTTGTTAGTCTTCCTGGCCCAGGTTTCATCCTGAGTTTATGGTGCAGCATTTTACTAACTTGTCACTATCATGCCTAAGGGGTCAACCAGAGTGCTTGCTCACTGACCTTACAGGTCAGCAGACATTGATGGAACACCCATGCGTCCCTGAAACTGATTAAAACACAGGTTGATAGGCATTATTTACAGTGTGGCCCATGTGTGTGTGTGTTTGTGTGCATTATGTGTTCTGTTTATGTGTGCATGTCTCAAGGACTCTGGTCCCAGGAGGCTCCTGGCTTCATAACCTCCTCCATCCCCCAACTATGCCATGGATCATGTAAGGAAATAAGAAATGGGAGGGGCTGCCATTTCCTTCTGCTGGATGTGTCACCTCTTCAGCCTTGGTGAACAACTAGTTGAAGGCTGAGGCCTGCTGAGACACGCTTAGACCATGACACACCAGAATGTGCTCTATGAGTGCGCTTTGTCTGGGTGCTCGAGATTTGTGTGTTTTGTGCAGCCCATTAGTACACATTGGATGTGTTTATACGTGCCTGCACGTGCATGTGAGCGTACACCTCAGAAAACATTGCAGCTGATGGCTTGTCACTGATAGCGGCCCCAGTGTGAAACAAAGGTCACAGTACTCTCTGGGTTTCATCTGGCCCTCTCACTGGAGTACCTCTGTAGCTGTCAGCTAATGAGACAGCAGAAGAGTGCAAAGGAAATAGGGGATAGATAAAAAGTTGAAAGAGAGAAAAAGAGAGCAGGAGATAGTGCTTTAATAATGGAAGCAGAGAACTAAAAGAGAAGTAAAAAAGAGAGGAAAACTAGTGATGCGAAAATATAGTGTCAGACGGTGGCCAAAACAAAATGTGCAAGAAACAAGAATGAGCACATAAAGGGGGAAAAAAACAAGAAAGCAAGCAATGCACTACAACAGCAAAAAAGGGGACGTCACAGCAAGTCGTGAGTTTAGCTCGTTGGAAAACAGCACAAACGGGGACAAGGAGGGACAAAAGAAACGAAAAGCTTGAAGCAAATTAAAGATGCAACTCTGGTTCAGCTCCATCTCTATAAAATGCAGTTTCACAGCAGCAGCCGCAAAGAGAAGCAGTTAGGGAGTAGCCTCCTGCAGTCTGCCATACACCACACCCTTAGTAAAAGTATCCGGCCCTGTCTCTGTTTGATTCCTTCTGTGCTCTTGTCTTTCTGTCTGTAACTCACTGTCTTTCTGTTTTGCTCCCTTTTTGACTTTTCCCCTTTTGTTTTCCCCCATTCCTTTAGAGAGCGATCCCAGACAGTACCTTGAGGCCACCTAACTCAGGAATGATGGATTGGGTCGAGGGTGCATGGAAGCGTAGGGGGTTGCGGTGCACTGCAGTGTAGCATGACTGATGGGAACATACATTATTTTCCTAGAAGGCTTGGCCAGCAAGGACCAGAATGTAGTATACCACCAGCACTTGCTAAAATGGCCTGAAGCATAGAGAAAGGGGTGCTTTTTTTAATGGTCATTCTTTTGCCCTGAATCATGACCTGCTATGCCTATCAGAATTTATTAGCTAATGGCAGTGACAGAGGAGGATATTGGCAGATATTCAGGTTACACTACAGCACTGATGGACAGTTAGCTTGTCTGTTTGTGTGAGACATTGTCCGCTGACTCACCGCGACCATGGGGTGTCTTCCCATAACCAGTTGCCTCACTGTTATACATCATACATAAGCATTACTTTGCCCACCGCCTACCCTAGACTCTCCCTCTTTTGCTTTTCCTTCCTCCGGGTGAGCACAGAAGGTGGAGTCTTTTCCAAAGTGGCATAAATATCCACCCAGCTGTTCATTCAGTCCTTTAAATTCACATCCCTGTGGTTTAACCCCAAATCAATATTCTTGACTGTGAATTTCCTGTAACTTGGCAAAAAATAAATTAAAAACAAATGCTTCCATTACGCTTACCCTGTCGTGCTGTGCATATGTACTGTGGCCTTGGCCTGTCTCATTCATTTATAATGAGTCAGTTATGACTCCCCAGAGTTGTGCTGGAGACTAAACTCTTACTTTTCAGTCAGCCCAAACCTCCTGTTGGAGAAGGAAGGTAGGGATGTGGAACCATACAGTGTTTGTGACGGAACAGCAAAGAAGTGCTGCTGCGATATTTGCATCTAGTGTATCAGTGGGCTCAAAATTACAATTGTGTTTAACATACAGCAGGTGGTAGTAACTGTAGATTTATTATTACAGAGCAGAAAAGCAGAAAAGGCAAAACTCATAAAAGGCAGGTTTTTTTGTTTACAGAAACTTGATAAAAAACAAAACAAAACAAAAAAAA
>VVAS01009572.1:0-12309 GCA_015103295.1 Ptychochromis oligacanthus
CTGTGATCAAGGTCACAGAGAAATACAAGTTTCACAAAAAGGCAAACAGTTCACTATTTTGATAAGTACATAAGTATTCTCACAGAATATCTCTCACAGAATATCTCTAACAGATAAATTTATCAATTTATAAATTTATCAATTTATAAATTGATAAATAATAATATATATACACTTTGTGATAACAAATCACAAAACAATAATTAGCTGCCTCTCCAGTCCAGAGCTGAATAAGAACTAGTGTCCAAAAACACAGAGACTCTCTGGAGAGCAGCAGAATGACATCAAGGAATGCCATAGCAGCAACCTAGTCAGCCTGCCAGTGGGGAAACTCTCAACAGGAAAGGCCTGGGCTACATGATTAGCAGCAAATGAAGTTTCACTTTGAAACAACTGGGTCAGTGAGGGGATTGTCCATGGATGAAAAAATTTAAAATATAAAAATGCTGAAATATGTCAAAGTGTGGGAAACAATAAATCCATATCTGCTGAGGCTGATAAACACAAAGGTTTACTGGCTGCAACTATTGTGTACAGATGACAAGGTGAGATGAACATGCAAAACAGCTGAATACAAACAGGCAGTAATATTATTTATGATGAAGAAAAAAATATTTTAACGCATTTTCAAACACACTCACGTAGGCCCATAGACAATACTATCAAAGATGAGCCCTGATAGTATTCATGAACCATCTCTTTAACAGCCATGTATATGTATGATGTGGGGGCAGAGAGACTTTGGGACAGGGGAGCCACTGAGGAGGACATTTAGTCTCTTTATAGAGGCTGTCACAAAGGCCCAATCCCCCACATTAGGGACAAAGTTGTCTTTTTTATTGTCTGCAATTCATTTCAACTATTTATCGATGTAGTTCAACCTTACATGAATCACTGTCATCTTTAATCTGTGTTGCATCGCCAGGATAAAAAAAATACTGTAACTAAGAGCAGAGTTTTACCACCAACACATTTTGTACAGACTTTTCCAAGATTCAGCCATTTTCCTTCTTAATGATGCCCCATTTCTCACTTCTCACACATATTCTTTTTAACTATCACACAAGCCCTCTATTAAAGGGTTGTTAACACTCTGTAACACATAAGCACTTTCTCGCTGTTGTTTACATGTTTCTAAAGACAAGGTGCAAATTGAAGTGGCATTGCTTTTTCTCTGCAAGTCTGGCACTTTCTGTGAAAACAGCACCAAAACAGCTAACACATTTGCGATTATTAGTTTTTGCGAGAGACAAACACAGTTAGCCTGAGATGTTCCTCTAAGGCTTAAAATGAGGAGATCAGATCACACAAACATTTCATAGAAAAAAAACTAACAACAGACATGAATCCACACAAATCAACTCACTGTCATGGGAGGGTGTTTCTCTGACTTTCTCTGTCACACACTAACACACAAGGCATTTCCATATCCCAAGTCTATTCAGGTTCTATTTCATTATGTTCCTCTGGAAGGGTTCTCTTATTCTAAAGTGGTCCTTGTTGCAGAGCAATTACTCTATGAGCCTTTAAAACAATGGACCATACGTTGTCCCTGCTATTCATTTTGTGTGTTTAGCTGTATTAAAATACACTTGAGATTAAATTATGCTCTTTATTTCTATTTTCTCTACAAGGACTGACCTTCAAATGTATCATCACAGATCAGAGCCCAAAGCCTGATAACATTAATACATCCTTTTTGGCTATTTGCAAGGAAATTACATGCACCACAATATTAGAGAGAGAAAATGAGATATATAATGAAGCAGTGATCCAAAGTCCGTGACAAATTTGCTAGGGCTTGGTCCGCTATTTCAATCCCTTCAATTTAGTGCTAGGAAATAAACTGGACTTTTAAGTTGTATTGGCACCAAAACAGAGATCCTCTATCCTAATTTATTTAGTAAGCTCTGTTAGTAAATAAGCATATTAGAAAATAGCCCCTGCCTGTGTTTAGAGGTTGGACTTTCCTTCTCTAAAATAGTCTTTTTTGAAAGGCTGAAAAAGTAAATACAGTGATGGTAAAAAAAAAAAAAAGTACACCCTTTGTCAGTTCTAAGGTTTTACACATCTGTGCATAAGAAAAAAGTATCTTGTCCTTACCACATCTTAAAATTAGGTAAATTCAACCTTATTTATTTAACAAAAACTAAGCCACAATGCAAAAGCAGTGTGTGAAAAAGTATGGCCTGTGATTCATTAGCTTGTAGAACCCAGTTCAACAGCAATAACTTGAAGATGTTTTCTGTATGACTTTATCAGTCTCTCACATCGTGGTGGAGGAATTTTGGCCCACTCTTCTTTACAATGTTGCTTTAGTTCATTGAGATTTGCTAGTATTTGTTTATGCACAGCTCTCTTAAGGTCTCGCCACAGCATTTCAGTCAGGTTAAGGTCTGGACTTTGACTGGGCCATTGCAACACCTTGATTCTTTTCGTTTTCAGTAGTTTTGCTGCTGTGCTTGGGATCCTTGTCCTGTTGCATGACCCAATTTGGGCTATGCTTTAGCCGTTGGACAGACGGCCTCACATTTGATTCTAGAATACTTTGGTATACAGAGGAGTTCATGGTCGACACAATGACTGCAAGGTTCTCAGGTCCTGTGGCTGCAAAACAAGCCCAAATCATCACCTCTTAACCACTGTGGATAGACAGTTGATATGAGGTGTTTGTGCTGATGCTATGTTTGGTTTTCACCAAACATGGTGTCGTGCATTATGGCCAAACTTTTCCACTTTGGTCTCATCTGTCCAAAGGACATTGTTCCAGCAGTCTTGTGGTTTGTTCAGATGCAACGTTCCAAATCTAAGCCATGCTGCCATGTTCTTTTTAGAGAGAGGCAACCTTTCCAAACAAGCCGTACTTGTTCAGTCTTTTTCTAATTGTACTGTCATGAACTTTAACATTTAACATGCTGAAGCCTGTAGAGTCTGAGATGTAGCTCTTGGGTTTTTGCAGTTTCTCTGAGCACTGCATGGTCTGGCCTTGGGGTGAATTTTCTGGGACATCCACTTCTGGCAAGATTGGCAACTGTCTTGAATGTTTTCCACTTGTGAATAATCTTTAGTACTGCATAATGATAGACTTCAAAATGTTTGGAAATGGTCTTATAACCCTTCCCGGAGTGGTGGGCAGCAACAACTGCTTCTCTAAGATAACTGCTGATGTCTTTTCTTCTTGACATTGTGTTAGGACACACCTCAATGCTCCAGACCTGCAAACTGCCAAAATCTCCTTTTATAGATGTGGTCATACTTGCTGATGATCAGTTAATCAAGTGCATTTGATTAGCAGCACCTGGCTGCTACTTAATTCCTATGGAAGCAGTAAGGGTGTACTGAGTTTTTCCACACACTGTTTCTGTATTTTGGCTTAATTTTTATTACATAGATAATGACACACTCCAATATGCCATGTTTTGTAGTTTATTGGAAGTTGTAGTTACCTTATTTTAAGACCTGCTAAGGACCAGATGATTTTTTTTTTTTATTATACCCTGATATGTAAACCTCAGTACTTTTATTTTACCATGACTACATGTAATGCTGTGGCTCATCACAGGTTGAGCAGCATTCTGCAACCTATGGGACACAGTTCAGACCACGATTATTTGCTCTTTTATCCTTGAATCTGCAGCTTACAACCACCAATTACCTCACCTTTTACCCCTCCATCCAACCCCAATAAATCACTATTCTCTGCCACATCACAAATCCGTTCCCCATCTCAACAAGCAAACCTCTACCCAGAACAACAATTACAAAACTGACCCCAGTGCAGCATTTAGATTAGACAAGTCTGGAGCAGGTCTAAGAGTGTGCTGCTGTCACTGCAGCCCTGACCCCTCACCCTTGTCCTGTGATTTTAAATCTGACTGGCTGAGTCTCTTAAATATAAAAAACCTTCCCATACAAGAATGCTCACAGAGCGCATTCCTACATCTTTTCACATCCACACTATCGTAGATCCATTTTTATTAGAAATTGCAGGCATCATATTTCCCTTATTTTTCTTTAATTACTGTTGCTAACAGTTTTTGTCACCACTTTGTGGTCCTGACTTCAAACAAATTTGAGCATTTTTAGTTGAAGCAACCAACACAAAATAAGATATTGCCTTTCATATGTTAACATCTGTGTTGATTGCCTTGGAAATATTATTAAAAAATACACTTAAAAGAGCTCAAAACACAGTGTGAAAGTCATAGGGAAATGTTATTGTCTGCAATAACAAGTTTTTTCTTCACAAACCAGAAAGAGTTTTTTGTGAGATGACCTTAAATAAAAAGCACACTGCCTGCCATCTGCAAATTTAGTTCATTTCTCCAAGGTTGCCCGCTGCAGTTTTGAAAGATTTACTTTCTATATGGTGGTATTATGTTGGCTTGTTTATTCTTATGCTCATTAATGAATGTCAGTATTTCACAAAGAGAAAACTTCATTATTTGAGGGAGTTAAAATCAGAAACCATTCATACTGTAAAACGTTTTGGTTTTGTTTTGGTTTTTTGGGTTTGTTTTTTTTGTTGTTGTTTTTTTACAAGTAAACATTTAGTATGAAGGTGTCCTAATTTTGTATATTTAGGAATAAGACATATTTTATCTCAACTGATGCAATGAAATATCTGGCACTTCTGTGTTCATTCAGCCCATTAGTTTTAGAGCTTTTCTAAACATTAAAAGGTTCCTACTGTCACAGTCACATGCATTATATATAAAACGGTACTCTGTAAAACATTATATCCTGTTTGTAGTACCATTAACATATACAAAAATCTTCTTAAGTAGCGGATCACATTATCTCCAATTCAGCAGTTTCCATCCATTAAATAAAATAAAGCAGGCAAACATAAAATAGGGAGAGTATTTACACTAAATTTTAAGTTTTCTTTCTTCTCTCAAAATGTTGTTAAATGCCTAAGTCTTTATCTTTCCTTACCACCGACTTGATGAGAGGGAGCTGACGTGCTGCAACATTTTCGACTGGCGATTGTGTTCCTGAATCATTAACAAAGAGGAAACACTTTTAAGACCATAGCACACCACCTTTAAGTGCAATTTCCATGGATATGTCAACACATTTTAAGCTTTTAAGTAATTTCATCATTATGTCCCCAACCCTTCGTCACATAACTAAAACCAGGGCAGTGGCTTTGGCCATTAAGCATTTGTTTTTCAATTGTAAGTTCCTGCATAACCAGACACCCACTTGTACATCCAGTGCCCTTGCACACATGTGCCCACAACCATATACATGAATGCCCACAGAGATTGGCATATTTGAAAATCCTCTAATCTTCACACACAATAGATAGAAATTATGTGTACTTGCACTCCCTCCAAACACCCACAAGCTTCCACACAGACATTAGTAACTGATGACTTGGTTCAGGTAATGCGAGACTGGCCAGGATAATACCAGTGCCTCATGTATTCTCATGGGAATTGCACAGAGGTAGCTACAAACAAAGTAACATAGCCCTTGATAGTGCTCATGTAGGATTATTGCAAACACAGACACGGAAAAATAGACAAAAGTGTCAAAGGTGAGGATGCAGTGTGGTATTGTCTCTTGGGGAGGATAGGATAGTGCAAAATCAATGAATTCAGAGGAGGTTTGGCTGTCTCATCCTCCTTAAACACGCACTAAATACAACACAATACACTGACACACATAAACACATACATCTGCAAACACATACACATACAGAGTCAGTCTGCCTTTCTCATTGCCTGTCTCTCCAAGGACATGTAACTGAATCCATCTACTACGAGGTTTAGATGTTACAAAACATGCTGTAGCCTCGAAGCTCATCGCTGCATCCTAATAACCAGCTAATCCAATCAGGTCAGGCTAAAAACAGACAAGTTTCAGGGCAAAACTTTGATGCTTTGTCTAGCTGATTTAGACTCTAATATCACTCAGTTACTAGGAGAGAAGGCTAATAAACAGCTACTCAAACTAAGATAAATTCTTCTGTCTCTCACACTAACCGATAATGCACACATTGTAATTTATGTAATATTCTATAGCGTTCAAGCAAGGCAGAATCATTAACCGCACCATTACACCTAAAGATAACACGGACAGTTTGGTTCATCCACCAGTCGTTTGCCATCTGTCTCATCAGGCTCTGTGGAATGTGTACACATACATGAATGCAGATGTTTGTTTATGCCTGAGTTTATGTTTGTGTATGTGTGTGTGTGAATGCATATAAGGTTTACTAATATGCATCAAATATGCTGTTTAAAAACTGCAAAGAATTTACCTTTTTTTTTCTTCTTTTTCTCTGACACTGTGTGCCTGTGTGTGGTTTGTCTAGAAATTAATAAAACCAAGCGACAAAATTTTATCATGCTGCTATTTGGGATGCCCATCTGTTAACTGATTCGGTCATAAAACACTCCCTCTTTGACATACCAGAACACAAAAACAGCAGAGCTGAATCTGTGAAGGAAAGGTTGTTTTCCGTCTCATTCTCCCTGCTAATTTTTTCTCCCTGCTCATTTTTTCTCCCTCCTCCTCTCACCTCCTATCATTGACGGACATCCTCTGTTCAGAACTACTCTATCGACCTGTAAGTTGATGAGGCAGTACTGGCTACAGCCAGTGCACAATGAAAGACACAGTATAAAATACCACACAATGTAGCAGGGAACCAGCTCTGGTAATAGCTTCGGGGGGGGAAGCAAACACCGCACGCACACACAACAAGCACGCTTCAGAGATATTCATAAGGATGCAATGGCAATTAGATTGCTGTCAGTGTCGATGAGAAGGGCTTTCTTGAAGTACAATGTGTGGTGCAAGTGAGGAGATGAGATCTGTCTATAAACCAGTGAAGGAAAGGATTGAGGAGAGGGGAGGGGAGAGGAGAGGCTTAAAAACAGGAGTTTATTGTGAGAGAGGGACCAAAACTACACTAGAGATCTTAAAAAAAAAAGGGAACGCAATAGAAAGAGTCTCTCTGTTGCTCAGACAGGTAAATTTGTCTCCTACGCAGAACCTTCACAAACCCACTCAAAAGACTTTCTATTGACCTTTGTGGTTCCTATAGCAACACAGAGCACAGGCCAGCAGTCTTATTTAAGTATGAAACACATAAAACCACTTTTCCTTTTGTACACTTTTAAAAGGAAGACTATATGTAAACATGAAATCACAAACCACTAATCTTTACTCTTACTACTATTAGCGTAGCACTTTGTGCAACTAACCAATTGTGTGGGAGCCCCAAATCAAAACCTTATAACCATATGTCAGTTATTCAATTCAACTTTATTTATATAGTGCCAAATCACAATAACAGTCACCACTGACTGACCCATACAGTGTCCACTGATTGCCCGCACTTAGTGGTTTTTATACAAAATATGATCCTGTAGCAGCATGCTTCATATAGATCATAAAACCCAGAAAATGTTTACTGAAGTCATAAATCAACAGAGAAGTAGGAGGATCAGATGAGTTGCACGATGCTGGCTATTAGAAACAATACAGGTTCAAGGCATTTCTACATTGGCTTCACTTTTTTGGCCCAGAAGCTACATCCAAGGGAATTTAAGCACATAGCTATGAAAATGTGCTTGGGTGCAGTTCTCCAGTGAGCCAATAGTACGTCCTCTGTGAGCAATGATGCTGGGTTAGGCAAGGATGTGTCTAGTCAACTAGATATTTAAATGTTGCTGCCATTGCTAGTCGGTGGCAGAAATACTAGTTGGTTAAATGTATTATTCTTATTTTATTAATGTTCTAAGATGTTACAACACCACCGGCCACTACGTGTAGCTGCAGCCTTGACAGACGACTGTGCCCTGCTCTCTCTCGCTCTCTCTGTGAAAGGAAGTTTTTTTTCTCTCATTTAAACAACTAGCAAATTAATCGTCAGGAGCATCCCTGATGCTAGGCTGAATGCTGATTGGCTAAAAAACCTTGCTACAACCAGAAAGACCACAACAGAGTTCACCACGAAGAGGACGAAGCACAAAAAAAATGATGAGAAGGCAAGGATAAGGAGCTAGGATGACAATATTGGCAGTGTATAGTTTTAATTATTTTTAACACTGACTTTCACTCCACTACCAAGAAGTTCTTTGTCCACTATAACTTCTGCACAAAAAGAATCGACAACAGCACAAATATGATCACTGACATTTCAAGTATAATTTTTGACACTGCCCCCACATGGCAGCAGACACTTATGCATGGCACAAACACAGAATGAACACAGTACCACGCTGGAGCTTTGGAGCTTGCTAGGAGGACTGGTCATAATAGATATGAACATTCATTTATATTAAACAAAATGCACTTTGCAGCATCATCAGTGTTGAAGATGCAACTTCAACACTCAAATTTATGCATACAGAAAAGGTTGTATGAAGTCAAGTTAAATCAAGATGACTCTCCTTCATGTCCCTTACATATTACACTGATTTTAATATCAAATCTAGTTTCCTGTAGCAGTTTGTTAGTTAACTTTGCTTCTGAGCCTCACTTTGATACCATGTTCTTTTTTAACAGCTGATTTAAACTTCAAACATTGTTTGGGTAAAGTTAATGAGATGCAATAAAGTAAAGCAGCTTAATCCACAATACGACTCTCACTATCAAACTGAAGAGGAGGAAAATACTTTACTATAATTGGTTCATTAGAATTGGTTGAGGCAGTTGGATCTCTCGCACACAGCAAATAATTCATCTGGGTACCCATGTACACGCACATCCACATGGATGGGCACACTAATGTGCAGTTGTATATAGATAAAGACAGAGACACACATTAATACTTCAAAGGGCTTGGATTTTACAATCCAGTCTCTTGTCATGAGGAAAGACAGTCCTTATGAGGAAAGACACATGCTAACTCTAATATGTCTGTTTGCTTTTTAATAAACCATTATGCTTGATCCATATGAGAGATTAAAAGAGGTTTAAGTCTTTGCAGTATGTGAAGTGAATATGCATCTGATTTTCAGTAAAATGAGAAAAAATTATAAGGACAAATTTAACGTCTGCACTGTGAGGCAAGGCTTCATTTGTATCAGAGTCAAAAGAAGCAAAGACACTCAGGATTCAGCTGTTCCCTCTCATACACGCTCTAGGGGTTATTGTTGACATCCTCCTGTGAATTAATTCAATTTGGAAGACAGCGTTAGCATTGATAAAACTGGGTTAGCATCGACGTTAGCATTCAGCAGAGAACAAAAGTCATGATTACCAAAGCACAAGCTGCAATTGCTAACCCTATTTAGATATACAAGGGCAGCGCTAACCTCATTCAGCAGCATTACAGCAGCTAACCTTATTCAAAGTGAAACCCACATCTCTTAAAACCCTCTAAGCATCCACACGAAGTTAGCTAATTGTACTCAGGGGCTTTTTAAATGAGAACTTTGTGACAAGGTGGCTTTTTAGTTCAAACTGATGCAAGTGAGATGTGTTTTCTGTTTCCAAACCCTCTGATAGAGCTTCAATAACATTTCCTGTATCTGCATCTGTTTTTTTTATGATGTAAAGCGAGAAAAAGGAATAGAAAAGCCAAACCTGCAGAAAAACCACAGAGACACTGACAACATATGATTACATTCAAGTACCACACATATATAGCTTATTACTTGCCTATTTCATTTCCGCTTGCTTTATTTTTTTCCCTATTTTACTTTCCCGGTTTTTATGTCCCTTATCTTTTCATTCTCTTCCACTCTGTACCCCCCAGTCTTTGCTTCACAATTTTTACATTTGAGATGATTTAGCATTATGCCAAAATGATTGCTTTTCCAATTTAATTCAAGCAGCCTCTCTCTCTGCCTCTGTTGCTGTCATACTCCCCATCCCATCATGTTCTTAGAAAGACACACATGCTGTCCACAGCTATTTTTATGATGCAACAATGGCATGGACTGTAAAATATAAGCAAACAAGTCCACACAAAACTTCAATGTGACACCATGCATTTGTCTAGGAAAGGAAATAAATGAAACAGAAGACAGCAGAAGGCATAAAAATGATGAGAGTTTGATTAATTTGTGGATATATTTATCAGGACATTCTTGTTCTCCTCTGACAAGTGGTTTCATTATTTGTTCTTTTATTTCTTTCTCTCCATCAACTCTTATAGACCCGAGAGTCTTTATCTCTTTGGTATAGTCACTAAAATGTATCACAATAATATGCAAACATGTAAGATACCTTCTCATTTACCATAAATAGTAAATCTAAAGTGTAAATTTTCACCTTGCTACTTCAACTGAACCGCTATTAAGGTAACTGTAAATTATCCACAACCACAGGGACTAAATTTCCAGCTCATTAGAAGCTCTGTTTTATTCTTTTTGGACTCCACTCAAGTAGGTTTGGATTATTCAATATTTCAAAAGAATCTTTATTTAATCTGTACATCCATTGTAAAAACACACCATTTGAGCTCCTGCCTCACTAAGGCCCCCTTTCCTCAAAGCCAAATTTCTCCTGTTCGGGAGACTTTCCCAGTGTTTGCTTTCATGAGTCAAAAAACTAGTAGATCGTAACTGGAATGGAAGTTCCAAAAGGAAACTGTCAAACTATTAAATGACATATTTTGTCTTTTTTTATTCGAAATGTCAGCCTCTCAAATCCATTCATTCATGTTTGGGCCTCAATCCATTCCTGAATAGAAGAGTGAACAGCATGAACATCTTCAGCAACAATGATTGTTGCACAAATTACAGCACAAATATCCACCCATCCATCCATCTATTTTTTCTGCTTATCCAATTCAGGGTCGCAGGGGGATTGGAGCCTATCCCAGCTGTCATAGGGAGAGAGGTGAGGTACACCCGGAACATGTTGCCAGTCTGTCTCAGGGTCAACGTAGACAATCATTCACATTCACATTCACACCTATGGCCAATTTAGAATCACCAGTTAACCTAACCCCATGCATATCTTTGGACTGTGGGAGAAAGCCAGAGTACCCGGAGAGAACCCACGCAGACATGGGGAGAACATGCAAACTCCACATAGAAAGGCCCAAGGCTAGAGTTGAACCCAGGACCTTCTCACTGTGAGGTGACAGTGCTAACCACTGCTACACCCTGCCACCCTAAAGCACAAATATAATCCTCTTTGCCTGTTACTTTTATTTTGCTCTTTTCAAATGCCTTTATAGTATCTCCCTTCACCATAAGCAGACTGTTTCATAAGAATGTGTACATAGATTTACCAAGAAGACTATTTCACTTCATGAGCATGATTTACTGTCAGATGCCTCTGATGTTGCAGGGACATGCACAAGGTGTCCTCTGGCACTTGACACATCAGCTGTAGCAACATTGAAGAGAGAAAAAGGTTGAGAGAAGGACAAAGTCCACATAAAGACTTTAGAGAGTTAGAGGCAGAAGTTTGTACTGTGTTTTGCTTTGGTTTTGACAGCTGATTGGTTTAGTTTTCACTCACGTTTGACTTTTGCTTTCACCTCCTGATTAGGTTTAGGCATGGAAACAAGTTGTTAAGGTTTAGGAAAAGATCATGGTTTGGGTAAAACTACTCTGATTCACAACATTAACACAAACAACATGCACATGAATTATGATGCTTATCCAGTTCATTTAAATGTGATGCCAAGTGGTCCTTTATAGGGCTGTACGTGGGATGAATTGGGAGTGACAAAACTATATATTGCCATAATCTGGTGATATATAGTATTTGGCACCTGGGAATGAGAATGGGCTGGATGACCATATGAAATCTGTTATAAGTTGATGTAGATTAAAAAAAAAAAAAAAAAATGTTGGAAACCAGTATTCAGGTCATTTTGAAGCTTGATGTTTTGGCTCACAATGATTACTTTTTATGTTTTTCTCATGTAAGTCCAAAAACTTACAATATACACATATATTGTGCAAAGATCTTGAGCCACCCTTAATTTCTTTATATTTTGCTAGGAAAATGAAAATTTGAAATGTGCAAACATAAATGGAAATACAGTACATAAGGCAAAAACAGAGTTTGCACAATTAAACAAGCTTTAAAGCCAATATTTGATATGGCCGCCTTTATTCTTCAACACAGCCTGAACTCTCTTAGACAAGTTTTCTTATAATTTCTTTAAGTAGTCTCCAGGAATAGCTCTCCAGGCTTCCTGAAGGACATTCCAAAGCTGGTCTTTGGATGTTGGCTAATTTTTGCTCTGTTCTCTGTCAAGATGATCCCACACTACTTCATGTTGAGTTCTGGGCTGTGGGGAGGCCAATCAATGACTGATACTGTTCCATTGTGTGTTTTTCTATCCAGGTGTGCTTTTACTGCATTGACAGTGTGTTTGGG